>JAAAKO020056912.1:0-10583 GCA_010015015.2 Bolitophila cinerea | reverse complement strand
TTTTAATTTAATATAATTTAATTTAATTTATTAATCCTTACCTATTTTTAAGTAAAATGTACCACAACAAATGCTATTGTATCTTTATATATAATACTGATCGTCTTCTGATACCAATAAACACATTTAAAAATAAAAAAATAAAAATAAAAATTGTTTGACGGGTAATGTACTCGTACTTAACTGGCAGATCACAAATAAATAGTACAAGTAAACGGTATACTGTCCCAGACATCCTCTATATACGCTGTTGTTTCTCAGGGATCGGTCCTTTTGGATCGCTTCTCTATATAAAAAAATGACGTGACAGATATACTCGTTAATACAAGACCACATCTTTTCTACAGATATATAGATCCGCACTAGTTTCCGACCTAAATGATTTCATGAAGTCTATTATTGCTGACCTTGCTGCCATTTACAAATGGTCTCAATCGAATAGAATATATTGTTAGTGAACACCAACAAATCTTAAGCTTTGATAATATATAAAACTAATGTAAAATCCGGTATGCTCAACCCTCTCAAAATTCAAAATTTAATAACGCAACAATATCCCGTATTTCGAAATGGTTAAAGACCTAGGTATAATTACCAGCAGCACACAAAAGTGTTCTATGTTCCTTTATTTTCTTCTTTACCACAAAATGTTGTATAACAGCTTATTTCGGCATTCTCCTCTCAAAATTATGGTTCTTATATAATGTATGTTGCCATGTCTTAGATTTTTAAATATTGTTTGTTGGTGTTTTTAAAATTTTATTATTGAAGATACTATAATTTTTATATTGTATATCTGTATAATATTTTCATTAAAATAAATTAATCAATAATCGTGATTGGAGCTGTATGTTATCGAAGTCGCTGTAGAGTGTAGACTATATTTTCGGTGGCAACAATTTTGCAGTTCCAGTGAAAACAACATGTCCATCTTGTTTGCAATCGTAGGCGACAGTCATAATTTTTCGTCGATCAACCAGACGCACGGAAATCTCAATAGCTTTGTCCACAACGCACTTGTGCGGAAACGAAAAAGTCTGGGATATAACAACTGTACCAGCTCCGGGTAGTTTCGTTCCGATAATCCCCGATATTATTCCATTCAATAGTGCTCCATGCACAAGTCTCTGAGGCGCCGGTGTACTGGATTTGTGTATAGGATTATGGTCACCCGTTATCTCAGAAAATGCGTCCACTTCGTGCTGTGTAATTACTTTTGTTCCTATATATGAATCCGATGTACAGCCACGCAAAGATAGCGTGAAAATCTTTACTTTTCGAATTGTCAAAATGGGAATTCCACAACGCCACATGATTTTATCTTTATATGTTGATTATGTTGTATTATTGCAGTAACAAAAACTCTACAAAAACGTTGGACAAATTTCGTATATGGGCACAAGGAGATTTTTGCAGTTCCTTAAGCCTTACAGTTATTTCGGTAGTGCAAATAATAATACTAGTGTCCGTTCTTTGTGTCATCACAAGCAAAAGCATCCCCAATGTTTGTAACACGATCTGATCGTTGGAGTGATGCAGCAGTTTAGTAATTTTTGCAATCGATTCGACTGTAGTTACATCATTTATGCATCTGTAATCTTCATTTAAATTGTGTTTATGCAATATTTCGAACTAATGGATTTTAATAGGTTACCTACCCAAACATATATTACTTAATCCGGCAATGCCGTGCAATACCAATTTCTCGTTGTGAGAACACAGTAAGTCCATAAAAAGGGGCAAAACGTCGCACTGGTTGAGGAATGCAAAATTCACAGGATCGTATGCAAAATTTGCCAGATTAGCTGAAATTTGTTCTTTGGCCTCTATAAATTAATAATCTTTAATGTTTAAAATCTGCTCTAAAATAATTTTGATTTAATTTTTCATCAAACCTATGTTTGTAGTTTCATTGAATTCGTCCACAAGAAGTCCGATGTATTCTTTGCGGCCGATACCTTCCTTGGGAGTTCTTTTCTCTAGACGCTCGTTTGTGCTAAACATTTCAGTACAATTATTATTTATATTACTGTATTTACCGGTGGACTAGGCCGGTTTTGTGTCTATAGTTTTTTTTATCTAGAGACTAGAGAGTATGATATGAAATATGATATAAAATGTGAATGCAAAATATTTTATTTTGACTTACTTTCCGTTTGACGTTTAAATGACATTCTACTTTCTAGCTAGAATCCTTTGAGTGCGATTCTTGTATTTTCGTAATATATTTAAATTTATAGTCAAATTTCGTATGGGGTATAATTTAGCTTACACCTTAAAATTCAATATTGTCCACCAAATAATAAAAAATCAATCACAAAAAAAATGATGTACCTAAAAATCAAGAATGTGGTCCTAATTATATAAAAATGTGCATTAAAAGAAAAACGTTTTAAATGTGCATTAAAAGAAAAACGTTTTAAATGTGCATTAAAAGAAAAACGTTTTAAATGTGCATTAAAATAAAAACGTTTTATTTTATCGGTGAGCACTGTTATTTTAAGTTGCACATAATTTTATTCGAGGTGGACATTTTTTTTAAAGCAATTATTTTATTGGAGATATGCCTTATTGTATGACTTTTTAATCATCATAATCGTAAAGATATTACAATAGTTTTATTTGAAAAGAAACAATTTGTAGAGGATTAATGAGGAGGTAATTAGGCGAAAATAGACTATATACTATAACATTTTCATTTCTTTTTATTCTTAGTTCAATATGCTCTCAGAGTAAACATCTCCTAAAAAATCCTACATAATGATACATTTTTAATTTTTTAAAGATTACAACATAAGATCCTAACAAAGATTGCAGGACCACAATGGGTCTAAAAAGAGACCTGCGTGCAGATTATCCAGTCATCACTGTCATCATCTGTCAGAACAAAATACTTCCTTTTAATCTAATAATATATAAGACCTCAATTTTCACAATTTCCGCTTTTACATATAAGAGATACAAATACGGTGAAATCGGAAATATAATTATCCTTTCTTAGACTCTCCAGCCCACCAGGAACAAAGACGTCAAGGAACTTAAAGATTGCCGCGAGTATAAGCACGCACAAAGGTATTTATGACTATATTGTTGATATATTTACAATCTATGCTCGAAGTATATATTAAAGCTTATACATAAAATGACTTGATGTTACCTAATTAAACAATCCCCTTTTACATCATAGTATTGTACATTTATTAAATTATTCTTCGCTAACACTAACACAAATCAAACGCACGATATCTCTTTCTCTACTTCTTGGAGCGCTTTCCCTCGCCCTTCTTCGGCGGGGCTTTGCCGCGCAGTGCTCGCAATCGCTTCATCTCGTCCTTGAAGTCAGCATGTTCGTCACGGAACAGTCCATAGTTACGGAGTTCTCGCATCAGTATGTGTGTCTCATTGTGCCTGGGATAGTAGTTGATGACCTCCGGTCGCAGATACAGTGGATTCTCGCTGAACATTCGCACCACTTTCATGGACTTGTTGTTTGTCGGGCGCGTGACCTCGCCAAAGATGCGGTTAGAGAGATGCGTTATGCGACGAGCATAGTTCGTGCCCGTCTTGGCGAGTTCTATGTATTTGGACATATTTGAATAGGGTTTTGGTTATTGAAGATTTGAGACTAGCACTAGCACAATAATAATGAAAATAAAATTTGAGGTTAAGTGTTGAACAAAATGTCATCAATTATTGTGTGTTCGTACTAGATCTGAGCCGATGACGCCATATATTAAAACGCAACCCAATTTATATGTATCAGTGTCATATGGAAAATCAGTTTTTCGTGTTGTTTTTATTATTTTCTGTAGCGTTGGAAGTGCAAAAGCGAATCACAACAACAACACAATTTTAAGGAGTTTAGGAGCGTCTACAGGCTACCTTCGACACAATGGATACAAGCGTGGGAGAGGTAATTAAATATTAGGGATAATTTTTCAAATGTATGCTAGACAAAGTCAAATTCTCGAAATTCTAATATCGTATGCGTAAATCCCTATTAATCAAGGCCGCTCCCAAGAAAGGACCTTTCGACAATTTGGATCGTGATGAGCTTATCAAGAAATGCAAAGGACTGCTTGCCATCGCGAAAAATGCCAAGCAAGCAAAAGACGGTAGGTTTAACGTGGCTAAATTATTGAATATAAACATTTATAAGAGGATGTTTCTATTCAGATCTAACCGAAGAAAACAATCAACTCAAAGTGAGTTTGCATAAATTCGAAACGCAAAAAATCGCCGACAAGGATGCACTGTGTACTATGCAGGAGATCGTCGAATCGTTGACGGAACAAAAACTCTTGACTGCCAATAAGATTAATGATTTAGAAAAATCAATAGCTGCTCAAGTTTTAGAGGCCAAACAAAAGGAAATGCTGTTCTCTGACATTGACACCGAGAATACGGCACTGAAGCGACAACTAAAACGTTTGACAGACGAAAACGATGAGCTCTTGAAAGACGTCCAGAGTCTAGAGCAGCAGCTCGAGAAATTCAACGAAATGGGTGTACAGCAGAACAAGGAATTGGTGCTACTAGAGGAGGCCACACAGAAGTGGAAAGCTATGGAAACGGCGCACGAAGAGCTCACAATTAAGCATCGCGAACTTGTTGAGTCTATCACTGCAAATGATGCTGCCTGCACGGAACTTAAAAACAATGAAGCTCTGCTGGAGCTCGCCACAAAATTCAAGGAACTATCTGTAACACACGCAGAGCTGCTAGAGTCTAGCGCTAACAAATCAGAAACTCTCGAAGAGCACACCAAGAGTCTTACAAAGAAATTACGCTTGTACCGCTCAAAAATCGTAGAGTTCTCCGGGCAACTGAAGCAGTTGCGTGCTTGCAAAGAGATTCTTTCCACAACGGTAGCAGAGTACTCGCAGGCGGTGTCCAAGTGGCAAACAGAAATCGTGACTGTGTCCAATGACTTGTTTGAGAAGATTCGAAGTCTGAAGAGGGACAATAAAGAGCTGCTGCAGCGTATCGATGAGCTTAGCGCAGCGGACGAGAGCAAATCACAGTCGTTGGTTGATTTAGAGGCTCGTGTTGAGGGTTTGCGTGCTGAAGTGCTGGCCAAGAGTTTAGCACTCGAAGCTCACGCGGAGTTCGAGGTTAAGTATAACGAGTTACTGAAAGATCACGAGGCTGTGCTGAACGAGTGCGAGGAGCTTAATCGAATTGCGAACAGGTCGACAGAGATGAGCTTGGTACAGACGGAACTGGGAAATATCAAGCAGAGTTTGGAGGATAAAATGCAACTGCTTGAAGAAGCCAATAAAACGATAGAGGAATTAAATAGCAAGCTGCTAAAGTACGAAACAGACGCAGAAAAATCAAGTCAGCAAATAGAGCAGATTGTGGCTGAGAATTCGAATCAAAATATGGAGGAAATAAATAGATTGCGAATGCAAAATGAAGCAGACCTAGAAGAATTGAGAAAACAGCTAGAAGACTGTGTGACAAACAATGCAAAGATCAACAGTGAACTGCAATTGAAGAATGAAGAGCTCGTAAACAGGAACAGGAGCTCCATGCAGGAACAAATTGACGCTGGACTATCTGAGATCGTTTTGCTTAAAGCCGATTTAGAGGCCGCAAAGTCTTCACTGCTCCAAGCGAGCGAAGCCCGATTGCAGGCCGAAAAAGTTCTCTCTACTCTATATGACGAACTCGAGAGTGCTAAATCGAGTCTGACTCAGGCTAAAGAGGAGTTTAATTCTCTCACGAACGCATCTGATGCTACAATTCAGGAGCTAAAAAAGAAGGCAGCAGTTAAAGAACAGTCTAGCGCAAGTGCGACGGAGGAACTGCTGGCCGAGATGCGAGAACTAACAGAAGCACTAAAAAATCGCGGGGAAGTGATTTCGAAGCAGCAGACCGCAATCGCAGAGCTCGAGGAACGCGTAGATCGACAAAAGTCTGAATTTGCGGTACTTCAGAGCCAGACGAGTAATTTTCAAGCGGAAATAGAGCGTCAAGCTGGTGTGATCAGTGAACAGGAAAGAAATAGTACGCTTAATGGTATATTAACTAAGAATTTTTAAAAATCAATCAATAATAATATTTCCTTTTTCAGACTCGCACTGCGATCAACTATCCACCTCAACGATAAGCCGTGTGGAAGAAGTCAACCGTGTCCGTGACATCGAGGACAGCTTCGAGGAGAAGTACAACAAACTTCGAGCACTTGCCGTCAAACTGAAACGCAAGGTCAGCGAGCAGGCAGCCATTATTGTGCGCCTAGAAACGAAGCACAATCAGAACACCGACGAAGGCGTACAGATCACCACGAAACTGGGCGCAATGGAGGTCCAGGTGCGCAATCTGCAGTCTCTGCAGAGTGCCAACGATCAGCTACAAGATCGTATAGAGGCTGCGGCAGAGACACAGAAGCATAGCGATGTCCTAGTACAGCAATTACAGGCCAGTCTAGCCGAGGTAACCGGCGATTTGTCTAGATTACGGTTGGACAGCGCGGATAATGAACGAACGTGTACAGATTTGGAGCAAGTGGTTAAAGAGCATAGTAAGCAAATGCAATTGCTAAAGGACGAGCTAGCCAGCGCTAGTATCGTTCGAAAGGAGCTGGAGTCTGAAGCGGTTCGAATAAAAGGTTGTTTCTTGGTTTGTTATGATTTACTATCAAATGTGTATAATAATAATTTTGTAGGTGAGACAAGCACAAAGGACACCGAACTTAACGCGTTGCGAGACACCGAGCGGAAGCTTAAATCTGAGATAACTAAGCTAAAGGCATCCACAAAAAAGAACAGTGTATTAAATCTTGAAATGGAGGCCTACGAAAAGTCCTTGAACGACATATCGCAGAAGCTCGACGTAAAGACAAGTACAATTGCTGATGTTAGTTAATTTAAAAAATATATATGCGTGAGCACTAATCGTTTTGGTTTTAGCTTGAAGCTAAAATAACCGTACAAAAAAATACTGTCGAGTCCTTGCGAAAACAAATTTGCTCGTTGGAAGAGAGTCTAGATGCAGAAAAACTACATTCGACAGGTAACCGAAACTACAATTTTCAAAATATTTTAGTCCTAAATTTTAAATTCTTTTAAATTCTACACAGAACTCAAACAACAGATCGACATCCAGCAGAGTAAACTAAAAACGTCCGACCACGACCTCTCTGAGTTAAAAATCAAATTCGATGCTCTGCAGCAAGAACACCGCACCATAAAAGTTGACCTGGACGCAGTTCGCATAGACTACGCTCAACTAGCCGGCGACAAGGCAAACGTCGTCAGTGCCATGGAGATCGAGGCCGATCGAAGTGCCCGGCAGCTTGTGGAACTTCAAACAGAACTGGACTCACTGCGACAACAGGCTAAACTAGCCGAACAGGAAGTGGTTGATGTGAAAACCGAATTCGCCAGCTACAAGGTGCGTGCTCAGTCCGTGCTGCGGCAGAATCAGTCACAAGAGACGAGTCGTGAGAAAGAGCTCGACGAAGAGCTGCGTACGCTACAGACAGCGCACGATATTGTGAGCCACAAGCAGCAGGCCATTCTGGACAAACAAAAACAGCTCGCAGCCACGCTGGAAACATGCACGGAGGACAAAGATCGAGCGCAGGCGAAATGCAAGGAGCTGCTGTTGTTGCTTGACGAATCTCGTGTGCACGGCGAAGCCCTCCAGGAGGACTTGCGTCAGCTGAATACCGAACACCAGGCTGCGCTTAAAGCTCAACGGTTACACATTGAAACTTTGAACACTTGCTTCAAGCAACAGCTGGCCGAGCTAGATGAAAAGCACGCTCGAGAGTTGCGCGAGATCAGGGTACAACAAACACAACACAACGACGAGAATAAGAATCGAATAGCTAGTCTAGAGGCGACCAAGCATAATCCGTTGCGTGTGCCCACCACGGATGAGCAACGCATTGACTGGCTGCTGATGGAGCGACAGGAGGGCGAGGTTTGTTTTAGATTCTTTTCTTTTTTTCTTGTATATAATAGAAGTTTTTTGATGTGTAGGGTTCGGAGAGCACTACCTCAGGGTTAATGCAGCGCAAAACTTCTACGACACGCGGTCGGAGAGACTTGATTCCGTTGGACGAGCTACTGAGCAGTTCATTTGAGGAAAACGTTAGCACGATCGATGGACGCGTCTCACCGACGGCTGAATTGCACTCCACCAAAGAACGCTTGAACGTCCAGGAGAGTCGGTACGTTACTAATACTTTGAAAAAGACTGAACTCAAAATTTAAACAAAATTTCTATAAATAACAGCGTTAAACACCTAACCTCTCTACTGGCCGAGGCTGAGCAGGATTCTGTACGACTCACACAGATGAATGACTTACTAAAAGAGGAAGTGCGTCGCCAAGAGCGATCTGCCGAGCGAGAGCAGCACCTACACAATCTTGAGTATTTGAAAAATGTCATTTTTAAAGTAAGCATGTTTGTCTTTCTATAATAATAACATCTATAATAGATAATATCTTTCCCCTTCACCTGTTACTCTCTTTAAAGTTTCTGACAATCAATTGTGGCGACGAGAAATCGCATCTGGTGCCCGTTCTAAATACCATATTAAAACTGAGCCCGGACGAAACACACAAACTGCAAGCGGTGGCCAGAGGAGGTACGACCTCTTGTTCTTTCCTTTTTGGTTTAGGTTATGTTAATTGTTATGTTTTGTCTTTGTAGGTGCTGACGGCGGACAACGCACCTGGGGAAACTTTATTCCCGGTTGGACGAGCAATTCCTAAGACGATTGATTATATATTTTTTACTGTTACCTGCCTACGCCTACGTATTATTTGTAAATACCTATACAAAATGCAATATACATATACACCTACATATTATACTATAAAATATATAAATATAATTATACAATTTTAGATGTTAATTTATAGTATATATCTCTCTTACACACACACACATAAAAAGTAGATAGATTAAAAAAACAACGGAAAAAAATTAGTGAAAAAAGACTACAAATGTTTTTTTAAGGTTTATCTCGAATGGTTATACATAATACAAAACCATTTATAAAGAAAAACCTAACCGATATTATTTTAGGGAATAATTCTTCAGATACAAAAGCTTGTTACAATAAAGTTATCCCAGTAACCACCATAGAAATTCGCTAAACTTCAATTAAACGTCAGCTTCGAGAAAAAAAGCAAATATGATCCTATTCTTTGAGACACTTAACATGCCATCAATAAACGACGCAGGTCGTGAGAGAGATAGAGATTATTTCTATTAGAAAATGGAGCAGAGCTATCGAGACACTCCTCGATTTAGATTATTTCCATATTATTTATTATAGTTGATTTGGCTACTTCTCATCATTTCCTGCATCCAGGATTCCAAAGTGAGCAACACACTGCGGCAACAGGAACTGGTACAGTGAAAAAATCGCTTTACTTGTCCAGTCTAGTTTATAGGCTAGTAGGTCCGCCTGCTACTTACCCGGGAGGTATCTTCTCCCTAGGAGATAGATTTTGAAGCTTCTGATCGGTGGTGGGCTTTTAAAACCGGGTCGTCTTTTTCGTTCTATACTTCATATACTTCTGCTCAGAATATAGAAGCGTACCCACTTAAAAGACCTTTCTAAATTGAAATATTAGGAATTGTGAATTCCACAGCTAGAACTCCCCCCATCTTTGGGTTTGCCAAATAGTATAGTTTAGTTAGTATAATAGTATAGTATGTGGACTTTCTCCAAAGTATGCTTTAATTTGTCATAAATAGCTGGATATTTTCACAAACATTAATTACAAGAACTTAAAAAAAACTAACCCACTTATAATTCTAAAAAAAATCACACATAAAATCCTCGTGGCGTCCTTATAAAAAACACCCACTTGTGCATTTATTTCTGTGCTTTCGTATAATCTATATAATTATAATCATATAAAAGTAGTTTTTTTACTGTTTTGTTGTGTTTGTATAAATTCAGTGTGTTTAGGTCTGTTTGTGTTTTTGTAATTGTGTATGTCTGCTTGTGTGTGTGTTGTATATGTATGTGTACGTTCATCTTCTTTCTAATGTTCTCGCCTAAGTGTTCTCATTACATCTCGACATAATTTATATATATAAATGTATATATATATATATATTATATATATTAATTTTTTTCGTTACATATAAATCAAAACAGGTTATTCTCAAACATACAAATCCACGCTAGCCTAAGTTGTTTTTCTTTATGTTACATTATGAAAACACGGGAAAACTATATTCTCTTATTCATATTATTATTTAAAAACATAAAACAAAAGAATTTTGTGTTTTTTGTTTATATAATATTTTGTTGTGTTTAAGAAAAGGGTAAAATTAAATTAAATTGTAAAAACCACAACAAAATAAGACTTTAAAAATATTAAATTTGTGATTGTACAAATGTCGTTAAACTCGTGGTGTTGTTTATTGACAATCTTCCGAGAGGATTGTTTTTTGTATTTAGAAAGATAGTTGAGATATGATAAACACTCAAAAACTTTGTGTTTGTATCTAATAAAATTACAATAATTGCAATTTGCAAAACAATTAAAAGAAACCAATGTGAAATTGATGACAACATTTTATATATATATATAAATTGTTGT
>JAAAKO020056901.1:0-10583 GCA_010015015.2 Bolitophila cinerea | reverse complement strand
GGGGACAAACCCCACGACCTACCGAAAGCCTTCCGACATTGCCAAAAAACATTGGTGGCTTTGGTAAGTTTGTAGTCCACGTGGTTCTTCCAGGAGAGTTTGTCGTCCAGTATAACACCGAGGTATTTTACTTCCGAGACTCTCTTAACTGGATTTTTACCAAGAAGGATTGGACGGAGTCCATCAATCTTAGTTTTTTTGGTGAAAAGAATGGTTTCGGTCTTCCCGGCGTTAACCGAAAGACCTAAACCCTCACACCATTTGGAGATAATATTCAAAGCATTCTGCATTAAATCACACAGAACGCTCGCATATTTCCCTGATATGATAACCGTAATGTCGTCGGCATATGCTAGGGTATGGAAATCTCTGTCAATGAGGATAACAATGAGGATAACAAGACCCTAACGGTTTCACCTCCTGTATCAGAGTGGACGATTCTATGTTTTAGCATCGATAGGAGAGGATTTTTGATAAGACCTAAGCAGTTCTGGAGGACTGCGGGGAAAATCTCATCAACTCCTGGGGATTTGTACGGTGCAAGCGCATTTGATCTTTTCTTCACTTATGATGGAGGACGACACTTCCCAGTCTACTTGAGAGCCACAGGTAACGAAAGGGGATCTCCGCTACCATAGTCTCTTCCAGTGACTCGCATTCCAGGAAGTGTGCCTTCTGTTACTTCTTTCTTGGAAGTTGTATACGAACTATCAGGGAGCCCCAAGGATACATTTTTAACAGCCGCGTCCTTAGAGAGGGTTTTATGGAGTCTCGATTTCCTCACAAAATTTCACCCAAGAGGCGCGTTTTGCTGTTCTTAGTGCTCCTTTTCCTTTTAAAGGGAACATACACACACAGCTTCTTCTTCTTCTTTTTATTCTTCTTCTTTTAGAACTTTATTATTTCATTAATATAAAATTTAAATTTGTACTCTAACGACAATGAAATTTGAAATAATAATTCTTATAACAAAATTCTACAGAAAGGACATTATAAGTACATGAAATTATATATGTTTTTGTAAGAATTTTTATAACAACAAAGATGCAACTTTTAAGATACTTATAAAAATTGTCACTTATAACAATTTATTAAAGATTTAAAAAAAAACTATTTATTGGTAAACATCTTTTTATTTAAAAAAATATATTTAAGTTTAAAATAAATAAACTTACTAAAATTACTACTGACTACTGTTTTCTGAAGCTAAAATTCTTTTAAAATCCTAGTGGTATAAAATCATTTTACTATAAAGCTTTCTTCTTAGAATCACGTAACATTTCCATCGAGAGTTTCGTATAGGGAAGCTCAAACATCAGCGAGAATACAAAAGCCAGTAAATACACGATCACAAGCATTCCATAAAAAATCACGATCTACGGAAAATACATAATACATAGGTGTAAATATAGGTGAGGTGACATAACGTCCACAGACATAACTTCCATGGACCTTATGTTCGCTTTAAAAAGGACATAAGGTCCATGGACGTTATGTCCGTTTGTGAAAATGGACCTTATGTCGGTTTATAAATGGACATAACGTCCATGAACATTATGTCTGTTTAAAATGACAATAATGTCAAATTGGATATTATGTCTGTTTGAAACCGACATAAAGTCCAATTGGACATAAAGTCCATTTGAATCGGATGGTCCATGGACGTTATGTCCGCTTTTAAAAGGAAATAAGGTCCATGGACATTATGTCGGTTTTAAATGTGATATAAGGTCTATGAACTATTTGTCCACTTGTAAAACTGACATAAGGTCCACGGACGTTATGTCTGTGGACGTTATGTCACCTCACCGTAAATATAATATTAAAATAAAAATTGAAATGTGGAATGGAATCTTACCAAACTGACAGGATCGACATGAGTACTGTGTTCTTTACTTCCATTTATAAAACTAATCACAAGTGGATTAAGTATGTAAATCCCGTATGAAAGCTTATTAAAGTGAACAAAAGCACGACTATTGAGAATTTCAGCGAACCATCCTCCGTGTCCCGTTGCACTGGCCAGAATCATCCATGCTATGGAAGCTGGGTAGAAAACGCGTAAGCAACTGAGGAGCGGAGCAATGTATTTCCATGAAATTTCACGGTCAATCATGGATCCGTGACTCATAATCACAATTAATGTTGATAGTGTCCACATTAACCGAACCGATACCTGGCTCAAAGGCATTACTCCCTTAAATTTGTACAGGGCCCATCCAGCGCCAACGCCAACCAGATATGGCAAAATTCTGCACCATGGAGCTATGTATATCTCAGTGAGCAAGCTAAAAATGACATCGTAGGCAGTCGTGATTTGTACCCAGACCGCAATTCCGTAAGCCAAACCCAGAAACCCAAAGAACATGGACACGTAAATGCAACGGGCAATCTTCTCATTTCTATAAAACCGAAAATTATGTGAGAAATTAAATAATTTAAACACTCATTTTTAAACTCACTTTGCGTAAACAAATAGCAGAGCTGAAAAAATAATATAGAACTGCATCTCGCACGCCAATGACCAGGTCCAACTCAGGCACATGTCCTTGAAGGGAAACAGATTTTGTATGTAGAACACATTGAGTAACCAGTGCTGCTGGCACGTTCGATCGAAACGTTCATTTATCCAAAACGGAGACGTCTCCACCAGATACGTGGTCGATATCTCAGTAATTCCAATTGATACCAAATATATTGGTGTTAGTCTAATAATATAAATTAATTAAATTAATATCGGATCTTACAGTAAACTACTCGTATTTTTATACCGGATGTATCGATGCAAGAGCTGTTTACCGAATAGTTTCAGATTGCCTGAACAGCTGTTTTCTTTGATGATTGCAATCTTTTTCTGGTTCCTCAGGAAGTTGTAGGCTAATAGCAGGCCACTGAGTAATATAATGATTAATTAGGATTTTGTTTTTTTTTTGTCTCAAAATATTTAAATATAAATTGAATACCTGATTGTAAAGAAAACGTCGACAATGATGTTTGTTGTGAAGACCCATTGCCATAATGGCGTTTCGCCGTAGGCAAACGTCACTGCGGGATTGTGAATCGTATAGTGGCCATAAAAGTTCATGTGAAATAGAAGAATTAGGGTGCATCCAATAGATCTGAAACCAATTGGTATGAAAAAATGAAAAATGGAATATTTTTTTTATCTTCAAACTTTAGTCCATTTACGACGGGAACTGCATCTGGCGAACTTGTCGTGCTTATAATTGATTTAAAGTTGTCCACCACTGAAAAACACCGAACGACCCGTTCAAATATTGAAAATTCCGTTTCCGGTGTGACATGTAGGTGGTCAGGCATCTTAAATTGTCTTCGATGCCCTGCCCTGTGGTGATCGTAAATGGCCGATATTATCATCATTGCAATTGTAAATATCACACAGATTCTGAAAGTACACGATCGATATTCTTATTATATTTAAAATATAGTATATATAACTTAAGTAAAAGGTTTTAACTTACACTATAATCCTTACGCTAGTTTTCTCCAGAAAATCCGTCTTTACATTTAGATTCTTAACCTCAACCACTTCGGCCTGATGTTCGTAGATATTTTGAGATTCTAGGAAATTTCCATCAAAATACGTCTGCGTAAGGTTGTGGATTTCTCCATCAGAGCAAGCCGATGGTAAGCACATGCCAATGTGAAGTATTTTTTCGGTTAATAATAGAAATTCAACCTGAATCTGCCAGGGCGATTGATGCTTGGCGTACACCATGCGATAGTCCACGTCAAACGGAGCCTTTGCTTGGACCAGGGTCGGTTTCATGTTTCGTGGAAATCGATTAGACAACGTTAAACGCGGGGGATTTCGAACGGCAGCACAACCCGAAATCGAGCCCAACCAGAAATTATTGCCCCACACAAATCCAGGCTGAGCGGTTGCCGAGGAATCGAGAGCTGTTTCCAATAGAATGTATATATTAATTTATAGGATTAGATAAACTCTCATATTTATGTATACCTTTTATGGCCCAAATCTCTTTCCGATGAATTGCATCGCGAAGCAACTGTAATTGTTGATAGCACGTGGCGCTTAGATCCTCCTGGCGAGACAATGTCAGTAGACCATACATCACCGAAGAGGTGATCAGATTGGAGGATGAATTCTCTAGACCCACATTGCAGTCGTTCTCGCATGTTTTGAGCTGGTTCAAGCTTTGTAAGCCAGAGAGTCCTTTGGAGCCATGTATTACGTTCAGCAGGATAAGCAGAGGAAGTGAAGTTACAAGTGGTTTCCACATTGTAAACTAGCTGAAAATCAAAAGTCTGTTTTACGTTGATTGATATAAATAAAACCAAATCGATTGTGATAATATATTTTTTAAAGGTCATTTTTTATATATCGAAGTCAGGTACTAATAACTAGTTATCTATATAAATGATAATACAAATTTACAAATTTAGACCTTATCTATCGAGTTAGTTTCCCAGTTTATACCACAATAGGTTTATCTAGTGGCCTGCGTGCTGTAATGTGGACATAATGTCCATGTTAAAGCTGTTTGCATTTTTTATTTTATAGAAAGTTTAATGTTGTAATTATTCAATTATTTTATGTCTTAACAAAAACCTTAAAACCGAATGCGGACACGGTTAAAATGATAAGGATTTAATGTTAAATCTTATCGAATGTAAGCACATTCTTTTATGTCTTTCTACTAACTGGTAAATAATTAATAAATTAAGGAATAATACGTGAATTTGACATTCACAGGTGTTCCCAAAGTATAGGACCTGGCGTCGCAGTGTAATTTCACATCCTCGTTAGAACCGAAGAATCGGGGAGACGAGAGGTTTTGTTTTATTTCTTTGACAGCTTGGGCTTGATGAGGTTTCCAAATCCACTCCGCTTCTTTCTCCAACAGTCGTCGCAAAAGCTGGGTATGAACTTGGCGAGATATGTCACCATACCCAATAGCCGCTGCAGCTCCAGTTTGCTTTCGAGAACTCTTAATTTTTGGCACACCGAAGATGCAATTCTCGTTGTTCAGAAGTAGACCATCTTCATTGATGTAGTTTTGTTGAGCTCCGCTTGGCTGCTTCCATGGATGAATATGTCGTACATTGAAACTTCCGTTTTGTCGATTAAGTTCAGCAGCTTTGTCATGATCTGCTGAAACACTTCTGGTGCAGAGCACAGTCCAAACGGCAACTATACGCAGCTGTATCGGCCCCATGGCGTCACAAACGTCAGAAATGTTTGCGTACGCTCGAATAGCCTAATCTGCCAAAAGCCCTTTTTGCAATGGAGTTTCGTGAAGGACTTGAAACCGATGATTTTGGCTGCGATCTCTACAAACGTCCTCAACGGGTAATGGCGACGAACGACGTTTTTTTTACGTCTGTAAGATCAATGACCATTGACCATTTCGTCCAGCTTGTCTTTTACCATCTGTTGGTATGCGTACTTTGAACGAAGTAGATGTCTTACTCGATTTTTTTTTAACATCTGAGCCCTTCAAATACCGCTGGATTAACCACGACCGTGTCAACACTATTCATCCCCAAAACTTATCGACGACTATGAAATTGGTGTTAAATAACTTATCCCGCACCTTGGTTTCCGCGGAGATTTTCCCAGATGCCACCGCTATCTAGATCTCCTCGATCCAATGGATGTCGTCGTCACGATTTGAGACTACTCGCTCTGTTGTGCTGATGGGCTTGATGAAGAAATTCTCCTCGTCCCCACTGATGGTCTCTTCAATAGCGGTAATTTTCTTTAGACGATGTTTTCGTGCGCCATCGCTGCTACTTCTGCTACTATCGTGTCTTCTTGAATGCTGGACATGCTTTATGTCCGTGTGTCCGACAGCATCACTTGCAGTTGAATGTGCTACGGCGGATGTCAATGACTTCTTACGCTGGTTCCGTATTGTGTGTACTGCGGCTGGATCTTTTTTCAGGGCTTTTTTCAGGGCAGCTGCTTCGATGCTTGTTCACTTGCGCGACACTTTTGGATGACTCAATCCAACGTCGATTTTTTCGGTTCGATCAGGAGTTGCACAGAATAAGTTTCACTCTGGATGCTAATGATAATTTTGTCTGTGGACAAACCGCACTTTGCTCCCTTGGCAAGAATTCATCAAACGATTCTCCTTTTTCTTAGACCATGCGGTTGAACGAGTACCTTGCGTAGGTTATGTTTGTTGATGGATCAAAATATACCCGAAATCGTTCTGCAGTCGAAAGTTTTAAATAAAATCACTGCGTCAGTTCCAATCGAGGCCATGAATGTAGCTAATTGAACGTTCTGTGTTTTGAGTGCTATACTCGTCGCAATCTCGAAACATTCATATTGCTGAATCCAAAGCTTCCAGTTGTTTGCGTTGTTATCACTTTGAACGACTAAGGGCTTAGGGGGCCGTATGTGGTTGGAATTACTTATTGCTGAAGGACGCCTGTTATTAGGCACTGCAAGGGCAGCAGCCAAGGCAACGGCCTGCTGTGCAGCCAGCAACTCGAGGTCATTATCTCCTGGAACTAGTACCATTTTCACACTTTCGTTGGTTGGTTAGCCGTAAGCACTCAACGTTTTAACTTCTGAGACCATGTAATGATAAGCTAGTCAGGAATTGGTACTGCATGGCGGTACAGCTATGAGCTATCATCGTTAAATCCAATATTAAACACTATATATATTTCACATGCAAAGGACTACCTATACAAGCTACGAGTGTTGTAATTCAGGATTGTCCTGTCCTTCAAAACATACCATTGACAAACAAAAATATTCACAATTTTTTTCAACGCTTGGGAACAAATTCATCGCAGGCGGTGACTGTAATGGTAAAAATCTATTCTGGGGATCACGTTTAACTACAACTAGGTGAAGAGAAACCGATAGCAATAAAATTCCCGATCTAATTGATTTCTGTGTAACAAAAGGTATATCTTCTAAATACATTAATGTGAAATCTTGCTTGGATCTGTCATCAGATCACTCTCCAGTTTTAATTGCAATATATTGAAAAGTGATTAAAAACACAATACCAATAACTTTGTGCAACAAGAAAACTGATTGAAACGTTTTTCGATCAAAGCTCAGTGATACAACAACACTAAATATATCTTTAAAAACTCCTTCAAAGCTCGATAGTGCAGTGCAACAGTTCAGTGAAAAAAATTAAAAACCTAGCGTGACAATCAACTCCTTTAAAACCAGACATTCCCAAAAGAAAAAGCTTTTCCCGCAGGTATAAGAATCAAAATTGCTAAAAAAAGACAGTTCCGAAAAAATTGGCAGACTACTAGATCTCCAAATGATATACGTTTATTTAATCGAGATACAAAAGACTTAAAAGTTATGCTAAATTATCCTAAAAACCAATCAATATAGGACTACTTAGAAAGATTGACACCAACTGAGAATAAGCAATAAATCTAGAAAACACATTGAATCAATTTCCGTCGAAAAACAAGCAGATCGACGATGAGAATATTATAAAATGCCTAGAAGTCTCATTTCAGTTAGACCAACCAACCACTTTTTAAACACAGTAAAATAAAAGAAGTTATTACAAAATTAGAAGATAAGAAAGCCCCGGTATTTGAACTTATAACGGGAAAAATTCTAAAAGAATTGCCCGAAATATGTTTGAAGTTCATCACACTATTATTTAACGCAATTTTACGATTACAATACTTCCCCAATCAATGGAAGGTTGCACTGATAATTATAAAACGGAAACCTGGCAAAAATAAAATGAAGTACAGCTATTACAGACCAATCAGCCTACTACCAATAATGTCACTTTTCGAAAAAATGTTACTCGCCTGATTGAAGCCAATATTACATCGTAAGCAGCTCATTCGCAGCTCAGTTCGTGTTTATAGAGATTAACATACTACAATTGAACAAATTCATAGACTTGTTGTTGAAATTATTAACAGTGCCTTAGAAACAAAAAAAAAGCTTAGCAGCATTTCTGGATATCAAACTTACCACCACATTTCTACACGATTATAAAATCTTATCTGTAAAATAGACAATTTTTTGTGAAAATTAAAGATGTACAAACGAAAATGGTTTCATTTGAAGCGGTATGCCCGCATAAGGTAGCGTTTTGGGCCCGTTGCTTATATCTTTACTGCAGATCTACCAAAAAACACACAAATACAGACTGCAACATTTGCTGATGATACTGCAATTTTTTCTACTTACAGATGTCATACAGAAGCATCAAATAATCTACAAAAACATCTGAACGAGCTCAGACAATGGCTGGACAATTGGAGAATAATAGCAAAACAATCAAAATCAGTTCACGTTACTCTCACAATGCAGCGAGAAACTTATACACCTGTTTTTCTAAATGGTCATCAATTACCCCAGTCGAATGAAGCCAAATACCTTTGAATGCATCTATATCGGCGAATACTGAGGAAAAAACACTTATTCATAAAAAAGAAAGCAGCTGGGACTTAATTTTCAAAAAAATGTATTGGCTGAAAAACTTTTTATTTAAAACTAACTGCTACTTTATAAATCCATAATTAAACCCATTTGGACATACGGAATTCATGTTTGGGGTACAATTCTAATATTGAAATCATACAAAGGTTTCAGTCAAAAGTGCTTTAAACAATCGTCAATGATCCATGGTTCGTTCCGAATTATCTAATCTAATACAGCGTGACCTACGATTAACAACAGTGAAAGATGAAATTAAAAACTTTAGCAAATAATATAAAATCCAACTTAGTGCTCACCTAAATGAACTAGTTGGGAATCTTTTACATACAGAAAATGACACTAGAAAGCTGAAAAGGTTCAAGCCTTCAGACCTTATTGACAGATATTATAATTTCAAACTTAATTATTTAAGAAGTTTGCTCTGCTCAGAGCCATGAACCTGAGCATATCATCCATTTTAAGGGTTAAAATAAATATCCACACTAAAATTATTAAATTGTTGATAGCATGCACACAAAACGAAATTTAAAAAATATAAAGTTTCTCAGAATCAATAATATGCTTTCTTCAAATAACTTCTATATACGTAAGTTTTTAGGGAATATATAATAATTCCGATAAACTTTGACATTGACAAAAAATATCTTTCACACACATATTATGTCTGCTATAAACATTTTGATATTCTTTATCAATATAACGGAATGTATGATAGATTTAGACAGTTTTTTGACAGTTTTTAGACTGTCTTTTAAACACTCTTTTCTACAGTAATTTAGGCAGTTTTTAAACAGTGTCTTATACAGTCTGTTATACAGTTTAGACAGTCTTTTAGGCAGTATTTTAGAAAGTCTTTTAGACAGCCTTTTGCACAGTTTTTTACACTAACACATCACTCAATAAGCCCCATCGAGGCAAATGTCTATAAGACAGTCTTTTAGACAGTGTTTCAGAAAGTTCTTTGAACCGTGATTTATAAATCCATTGGACAATATTTTAAACAGTCTGTTAGACAGTTTTTTAACCGTTTTTTGTCAGTTATTGAAGTGAGTCAATAGGACTTCTTTTAATTAAAACAGTTTTGACGACTAAATGCTTTTCTGCTTGTTTTTTGATTATTTTATCGATAATCAACCTTTTTCTAAATATGTTAGTACTTCTAAATTAAACACTCGGTTTTACCGACAAGTTCAAACTTTTAAATATAAATTTAAAATATGATGCACATAATATATTTGCTACAAACATAGATATGATTGCGTTCATTATGTCTGCACTAGATATAATATTTTTTTGCGTGTAAAATTATATTTCCATTGTGGTTTTTTCTCTTGTTTAAAAGTCAAAGTAGACTGCGGAGCCAGCGTCGCAGGGCTAAAGTTCCCATCACCCAATTTTATTAAACATATATTTATATATTTTATTTATTTAAAAATATCATTTAAAATATTTAAAAAAATTGCTAATAACGGTGAATATTGCGTAGCCATTACCAAAATATAATATTCAGTTTGTTTTAGATGTGGTAATTTGATCAATTTAGTTTGATCGGTTTTTTAGTAAGAGAATAATAAGATTTGGAACAAGAAAACAATATAATTGCCGTGTTCTGTTTGACAAGGTTAAATTTTAAAAACTAGGCTTATGATAAGCCGAATTCGAATTTATTTAATTCTGCGTACTAATAATTTCGAAATTTTAAAACTGACAACTGACCAAAATCTGTGGATTTTTTTATATACTGTTATATGCTCATAAAAGTAATATATTTTTATATTTGTTTTTCTGAATATAACTAACAAATATGCAAGAAAAATAACGAAGATAGATTTAATTTATTTGGTTGCGTAGTGTTATTCTTGTGTATTTTGTTTGACAGATAAATTATTCGATTCAAAACAAACAAACAATGTTATATTTTGAAGCTAACTTTTTTTTCTACTATAAAAAGCCTAGTGATTTCGATCTATAAATATAACAAATTTTGTACCAAGAAATTCACGGAGTTTGTATTAAAAAAATCACTTATTTATTAAATGAAGTAAACTTGAAAATATAAAAAAAGTAAATAGTAAATATGTGGCCGCTGTGCAATAATCTCAGGAGACATAAGCTCAGAATCCTGAGATTATGGCTCTACAGA
>JAAAKO020056890.1:0-10584 GCA_010015015.2 Bolitophila cinerea | reverse complement strand
TATTAATTGCAAATAATTGATATACAATGAAAAGTAAAAAGGTTAAAATTATATTTTCCTTTTAAAAAAATATTGTCCTTCATTTTTTAGTCAGCATTATTAAATGAGTGATACCAAGAAAATGCTTGACACCATCAATACATTTTTGTTGTCATAATTTAACATTTTTGAATAGATATTTATTTTTAATTTACTTTGGTGATATTTTTTATATATTTAGGTACAAAAATGTTTAAAATAATTATTTATTTTCTGTACATTTTTTTGGACGGCTTCTTTTTTTTAAGAACATTTTATGGTTAGACCAATAATGTATGAATAATAAAATTAAGTGAATACACGTTTTCTAGAAATATTACTTATTCATTCATTTGATCTGGGTAGCAAATTCCCCTTGTTCTCCCAAGATACGCCAATGAATAAATGATTATCCAAAATGTAAATAGCGCTGAAGAAAGCGGCTTTTTAATATCTTAGCATATAAAAGTAAACCTAACAAAAACCGTCTAAAATAATTTTAAAAAATTATACTTTTTTTTAAATTTACGACATAAATGAACAATCAATAGTAGAAAACTGTGAAAAACAAAAACTTTTAAATTCTCTAAAAAAGTTGTCGGCAAATTTATGATTTTTTTAAAGGAAACGTTTTTTGGGGAACTTTTTCTTTAAAAAGCAAGCTGCAAGAAACAATATTGTCAAGTACCCAAAGAACAACCAACCCTAAAAAAAAACTTTAGGGAAGAAAGTTTTTTCTGTTTGCATTTAGAAATAGCTGTTGTTGTAGAGCAAAAATGTCGTGAACATCATTACTTGTATTAAACTACAATAAACGATTTTTTAACGATCTCTTTAAAGATATTGACATGCTATTGATTAGACTACTAAAACATAAACAGTTCTGATTTTAGATATGTTGTTTTCTATAGTTCTTATTGAAAAATCTAAGTATTAGACCTTGAAAGGGGTGAGCTAAATCTGCCATATTTGATTATTAGTATTTTTCAAAGGTATTTTTAAATTGTAGGCCAAATATCTAAGTCCCGATCCTCATTCCTGTTATTGATGGGCCGGGTTCTTTGTTAATAATGACTTTATCATGGTGATCGTTATTATTTTTGTCTTCGAAAGATTGTCTGTGCACTAGAGGTGTGCGCGGGCCTGAATTAGAACCAGACCAAAGACCGCTTTTTTAATTCGACTAAACCTGCAAGATTGTTGCCTGCCAACCGGACCTGCAGAAAATATCCGATAACACGACTCGACCCACATGAACCAAAAGATGATATTTGAAATATATTATAAATCAACCAGCGGAAGCCGATGGCTTTGAAGGAAAATATTCACTCGAGCTGACCGTAAATATATTTAATCCAACCTCATCGGTAATTTTTGTTTAACGATTCGACAAATTTGCGTGCCTATCCGCGGGTTCCAGACTGTTCACCTAAAATTTGACTCTACCATATCTTGTTCTTGGCTCTCGATGCTCATCTCTGATCTGATCTCCGCATGACTTAGAATTGACATTATTCGTAATTGTCTTACAGGTACGAAAATATATAATCTGTCGATTCGTAGAGTACACCCACGTGTAGCATGATTGATGTTACCTTCCTCCCATGTGAAATTTTTGCACATCTGCCAATGTCCAATGAACTGCCAATAAATACCAATGACTGCTAACGCGTAACCATCAGCCAATGCAGATTGCTTACACTATTGGAAGATGTCTGCCAATTTCATTGGTAGTCAGCGACCTGCCAATAGTCGGCCAATAATTTTCTTCCAACGTTGGCACACAAAAATTGTCCGTTTACACGGTTGGCCGAAATGTAAGACGTTCTAACCTAAACATAGTCTAAACATAGCTTAAAAGTATTATGTACCAAGTCAGTTAAACTAAAACCAATAGCCTCGATATAATCAAAAAATTTGAATCAAATCGATTGCTTATATAGCCAAAAATGGAGTTAATCAAATAGTTAAATTACTTCCATTATGAATAAATGCTCTGTTCTTTAATCTTTGATCGGGATTTGTACTTTAATCTATTCTATCAAACTATAAAAGTGTATGTAATCTTCATTTACATCATGATGCAGACAGATTTCCGACTGCATACGCTAAGGGATGTGTGTGCGAGGGGCGAGGGTGTGTGTGTGTGAGTGTGTGTGTTTGCGCGCAGATCAAAGCTTTGCAGAATCGTATGCCTTGCATAACGATAGAGTACCTTACTGCCGTTGCTGGTAGAGACAGGCACCAGGCAGCCTTTCAATCGCTCTAGATTACAATAGCAAAGTTTGACTATCCCAATTAACGTGAATCAATAGTTTCCTCTGCAGGCACGAAATACATGAATATTTTAGCAAATATAGGAGTATATAATATATTAAATACTATAGTACGATATTAGAGGTGCTCTTCTCTGTACAGACACATTCACATACACTTTAGAGTATAGATGGAGATTTATAAATTATCAGTTTTCCGATTTGTTTAAATGGAAAACTCAAAAAGTTTCCGAGAACATGTTGGCGCGCACTGAACTTTAATCAGAATTTTATTGACTCTCCATAGAGAGAGAGAGCTCTGCGCTCCACACCGTCATCATGCTATCTATATAGTATCTCTACGGACGCGTATGCCATTCAGCGCATTATTGGCTGAGCGCTGAGAGTTCTCGTGTCGTCCTAAGTGTGCGTTGATGGAATTCGGAGTGCGGCGCCAGGTAATCTATATATTTTTTGCTGATACTAAACACGGGATCACAAGCATTGATTGCAGGCACGACGATGAACTCAAGCTGTGTGTGGAAAACTATTTCCCGAGCGAGGTGACGGCGGGCGGGCGGCTCGGTATGTTTGTCGGTGTGTACGTATTAGGGGGTGGGAGTTGGAGCTTTGAGAGTGAAGATTGTCTTTGGTAGATTAAAAGCGCCCACGCGCGCGCGTGTTTGCGTGGGAGACACACACACAGAGGCACATAATTATCTATTGGATTAAATGCACCCTGGGGCAACGTACAATTTAAGTCCTAATTGGCCTGATTCATTTATCGCGACGCTGCGCTGGCGGCCGTCGGCGTCGGGTGTGCTCTGTGTATGTGTGTATGTGTGTGTGTGTGTGCCAGATCCCCTTTTATAGTCATATTATATACAAACCAAATGTATTTTACATATTATTATTATACGACACTGGGGGCTATGCTCATGCCCTCTAAACCGGCACACGCACCCGCATTCGCACACACACACACAGAAATATATCCCTTATAATACATTCGTGTATGTGTGCGTGTGCGTACATGTATAAATGTAATTTTGTATAATATGTATGTGTGGAAAATTTGCCTGAGTCGACATGACTGTCTCACTCCATCGCTCCACAGTAATATAATATAACGTTGAGTACACGAAGGACAAACACATTTTCGCAATTGCGCCGACGACCCTCGCCCGGCATCTCGCCTCGTCCTCGACCTCTTCTGCATCCTTGTCGGCGGTGCGGCGTGGTTCGAAACTTAGGAATTCAATATACGGTTATATGGTTATGCGGTTACACACATACACACACACACACATACCATAACATAACACTTGACCCAATATTTCCATATCTTGGGCATTATGGTAATAATAATGGTAACTTCATGTACCGTTCGCATATTTATATAAATGACAACATTCGAATTTGATGGTGTTTTAACACCCCGTATATGCATATAAATGCAAATGTGCAGTGTGCAATGTGCACTGCATATGCATAATATTCCTGTTCATTCCCGGCCTGCCCGCCAGCCCAGGCTAAAGTGCATGTTCGTCTGAGAGCGCGCGCGCGCGCAGCACAAACATTTAGTTTTATAGTCACTTGTAGACCTCGTCCTTCGTCCTCTCTATGGAGTATGCTAGAGAAGTCCTACCTTAATAAATATATAGTACAGTATATATAATATATATTACGGTATAATGAGTATACATTTATGCGAGAATGATAATTAGGAAATCGAATATGCTAAAATATATGGTGTGGCCAGAGATAAGAAAGCGGCGGCTCGGCGCCGGCGGTGTGAAACTTAAAAGAATTAGCAAAGCAAATTATACGTTTCTATAGGAGAAAGATATAGGCGCTATAAAGAAAGTATTGTTTTGTAGAGATTTTTTTAGTTTTTATGGTTCATTTTTTTTAGATAGTTTTTTTTTCGTTTATTGTTTTTTGATTAGTTTTTGAATTTTGGTAAAGTTGTAATTTAAAATTTTTTTTTTATGTTTTATGGTTATGAGCTTATGAGCATACACTTCTGACCAAGGGACATTGACATAACTAATGCTTGTGAGCTGCCATTGTGAATACCAGCCCCTGACTTACCATAGTATATTATACCTTCTTATCCATTATAGGGAAACCACCATTGCTCCATTCCTCCCTAGTAGAAATATATTTTTAAGAAGCCATTTAAAGCGGAATGTTAGTATGATGTAATCAGACGGCATTTCAAGATAAATATACATATACGTGAGACCTTACAATATCTATTAATTGATAGCCTTTGCACCGTCGTCCTGACTTTCGCTTCAATAAAGTGAAGAGTTTGTAGGTTCAAAAGCACTGCTAAAGCGGATGTTGGAGTAGTTTTCATAGCACTTCAGATGCCGATACAAACAAGCCCGTTGAGACTTAAAGAGACTAACATCCGTTGGCCTCCTAGCTTACTGCCACCAAAATATGAAGGCATATATTGCCAGGGGTCTAATGATGGCTACGTAGAACCAGTGGACCTTAGGAGCAAGACCCCAAGACCTACCAAAAGCCAACATTGCCAGAAAACGTCGGTGGTGATCTTTCTAAGATAGTTTACAATCGAGTTTAACACTTATGAATTTTACTTTAGAAACTCTCTGGATTGGGTTATATCCGAGATTAATGGTCCGAAGACCACCTGGTCATCCGTGCAAAAAGTATGGCTTTATCGTTCAAAGATTCACTAGCTTATGCAATGCAAATTCAACAAACTTTTCTGATTGCTGATTGCAGTGTAATGACAATTTAGTAAAGACCCCGTCTCTCACAAATCTGTCAATTACGCGCTCGAGAGACTTAAAAGAACGAGGTCATTCTGATTGTGTTAATTGACTTTTTAGTTACATAAGACGTCTGCCCTGGTTTTTGAATGAAAGCGAGAACATTTCTCCAAGACTCCGGCATGTGACCATAAGCCAAACTACCAATAAATATTTTACAAATAGAACTTTTGATTTCCTCTAGACTGTTATAAAGAACAGCCGAGAAAAGCTCATCTTAACCTGGCGACTTGTATGGTATTATAGACTCAGCCTCTATCCACTCTACAGAAGAGCCACCGAAATGGAATGATACCTGATCGACATCCTCAATAGTTTTGCAATGCGGGAAGTGTGCTTCCAATAAGCATTAGGGTACCACGATTTTAGTTTGTGAAAGAGCCATTTGATAGCTTCTAGGATATATATTAATGGTCATATCCTTGGAAAGGGTATTGTGAAGTCTTGTTGATGGTTACACACTCTCAATTTATTTACAGAAGGGTTATGTTTTCTGGGCTGATGAGAATAGATCCCAATCTTTCCGTAAGGCAGTTTTCAAATCATTATTAAAAACAATTATTTGGCCTAATCTTAACTGGCCAACACACGATTGGCCGACTGATGATTAGTTTCGATTAGCCAAATAATAACATAATTGTCGTGAATTTGAAATAAAGGCTATGTTTCCACATGGGCGTGCTAATTGCTTATCTGGCGGTTATTAATAATATTCGGATCATCTTGTATGGTCAATCGAATTAGTCAGCTAATCACGTGTCCGCCAACCGGTTTAGTCCGCTAACTTGTACCATTCGGATAATTGTTTTTCGGCTAATCGTATCAAGGTTATCCTTGATTATAATTTGCAGGGGAAACCGTCTCAAAGTGACAGGTCCAGCACGTAGGCCACTGAGTGGGCCTGTTTTGCTAGAGGTTACCCTTAATACGAAAGAAATTATTTTACACTTCAAAAAAACGGTATGGTTTGAATGGTATTATTTAAGGGATGGAATTTTATAATCTAGTACTCATTTATGCTGTAGATTAAAAATCACATCCTTTCCAGGTAAATTATTTTGTAGATCCGCAGCGCATTTTTTCCCAAACAAATATAAAAAATTGAGAGAATATTACCCTAAACTTTTAATATGGGTTATTCAAAGTATACGGATTAAGCGAGACTCTGTGGAGAACAAGTCGAGTCTGACAGTTACACAATCTTGTTCTCTAGTAGAGCAGCCAATGAAACAACACAACATGATAGTGTAAGGATTGCTCTATCTCTTGTTACGGATCACTGTGAGTAGTAGATTAGAGAGCGCTGGCTTTGAATTGGTCTGGTAGAGGAGTGGTGCTGCGCGAGGCCAAAACCCATATTGGATTGTTAGCCAGAAAGAAAACTTATAACCTTCGCCACATTATTTCTACATAAGATTAAACTCATAGATGTTGAGAGCACTGGATTTTTCAGGAGTCGTTGCGTCTAATTTCTGAGCGTCGTAATCTAAAAGTTAGACTGCACAGGCACCAAATACCAGAACTCAGTATTCGTTATGCATCGTCTTGTAAAGAGAAGTTTTAGACGTGGCAAGGGAAGACAGTCTCGCTACTGACAACAGCAGAAGAAGCAGCACCTGTCTGGGGAGACTTCCCATGTCTCTATAGAGGTGCTCACTCTTGCCTTTATCCATAAAATCTCCAAGTCGAACTGAAGTAACGAATGCAATAGCAAGCCTAGCGTCCGACAAAGAACCTGGAGCAAATTAAAATATACCGTTTGAACTCTTTTAAGCGGATCCGTCACTTTTAACATAAATTCTGGTCCCTGTGCTTGTTATTGCCAGATGAGTCGATTGCAGATGCATTGAAATCTGGAATTTTCACGATAATCGTGATTCGGCAAATCTAGTGTCGGCCAATCGTGATTCAGACAATCGACATTCGGCCATTCGAAATTCGGACAATCGAAATTTGGCCTATTGTATCATTCAGACAATCGTATAATTCTTTCGATCGAGATTTGGCCAATCGTGATTCGGACAATCGAAATTTGGCCTAATCGTATAATTCTTTCGATCGAGATTTGGCCAATCGTGATTTGACCAATTGAGATTCGGCCAATCGTATTTCGGACAATCGAGAGACACCAAGTAGCCTGAATAAGGCTTTTGTATTTAAAGTGTTTTTTCTTAGCTTTTTAACGATTTTACGTTCTCTGAAATAAATTGCCCCTTCTAATAAACTAATATTGGAAAAGAAATTAAGAATATAACTATTGGCCATTAAATGATTAGTCCAACATGCTAAAACTGTTTTAAACGTTTAACATTACATTAGAGTTTCTTTTTGATGAAGGAAAATCGAACCACTGATTTTATGTTGTCCCACAAAAAAATCTAAAAAGGTCATAGTTGAAACTACAATTTAAAAAATGGCACAAATATTGGAAAATAATATAAAATATAATAAAAATTATGGGATATTTGTTGAAACGAATGTAAAACGTACAAAATCCATTACAAAAGCTTCTCCTCGGGATCAGTAATCAAATAACCGCTGCATGACGATTGTATACTGCCTTCATTGTCTACCATAATTCATTTGTTTCACTGCGCTTTTCATTTAGCACACATGCAATTCAGAAATTAGGCATCACCGGGCGTGTTCCCGAGTTTAATCTACAGCTAAAATTCACGTTAATTAATCTGTACGCTGTTTTTGTATGAATTAAATACATTTGTAGAATGAACCCCTATAGAATCTATTATATAAATGGCATGATTCCACTCAGCGAACAAAACACTGCCCCTTTGGATAAAACCGCAGCTCTAAATATCATTAGTCAATGTACACGGCTGTATTGTAGTGGAGCTATATTGTAGTTTGGCTATATTGTAGTTTGGGACACATTTCCTAATTGTTCACCTTTCTGCTGCATACACACACCCACAAATAGTCCATACATGAGCGCACAGGTGTGGATAAGCTTAGCGAACATTAATTGTATAACTAAAATGCAATAATGTGCACTTGACATTTATAAATTGTGTGTGTAGAATAATTGCAGAAAATCACGTGTGTGTGTGTGCATTTGCGGGTATTGATTTCGAAATATAATTGGTCAAACGTGAGGTTTTATTAAAAACTATTTATTTATAGAAAATCATAATTAGTTGGATGGTAAATAATATTTTCGTTTGTCGAATATCAAAAGCGTTTTTTTTTAATTCCACGTAAATGAATTCAGAGCTTTAATAAATTATGTCTATGTTACCAAATAAAATACAATAACAGATCATCAATTTTGGATATAAAATATATTAAATACATTATTAAACAAAAGCTTTCTGTAAAACCATATCCACCCACAACTGCAAATAGATTATCTGTCTCCGTTCGCTTATAATCCATCTTACACGAACATAACGAAATGTGATACAAGAATATGAATTAATAATTACTAACACCATAACAACAACAACCACCACAGCATCCGCTCGTAGTTTATATTCGTATATACACTTCGAGATCCGCACACTGTAATTCCAAGTTTTCTGTTTATCCGTGTTTTCCGCCGAGAGCTACTTTCTGTAGTACATTCCAATTTCTACAATTATATTTTTATTATCAGCCACTCTTATTCATGGTGCATACGGAAAAACCGTGTGAAAATGTCAGCTTATACAACACACACACACACACTCACACAATGACAATACACAATACACTCGAATGCATATATCTTATATAAATGCACAGATATATATATGCAGACACACACATACACTCACGCAACAGACACGAATTATTGCGAGCGCGCAATAAAGAGTAGAATGTGGCCACACACACACATAGACACGCGCACGGTGCGCGTTCGCGATGCGGTTATAAAGCGTCGAAAATGCACGTCGTGACGTCGGACACAGAAATGCAACCGCGACGAAGGCAAACAGACGACTGAAAGTGCTCGATGAGAGTACCGCAGATTCGAGATCGTGCACCAGCAGCGTTCCCTTGCATGACACTGCCGGAATTTCCTATGCTAGTTCAATTCTCTCTTCGTATCAGCTGTTCTGCGCGCGTCGCGTTTTCTCCCTACTTTCCACGCTTTTATTCAGGAGCATGCGTACGTGAACTGTGCACAATGTATGCACGATATATACAGGATATATATACACGATATATACACATACATCGGTCGGATTTACGTAACCGAATCGATCAGAAGCACGACGACGACAACGACGACAACGACAACGACGACGACGAGTGAGTGCGCCTCTAACTCGTTCTCTTGGAACGGGCGGGCGGGCGCTGCCACCCCCTACCCCTGCCCACGATTTTCACCCTGCAAAAATAGATATGGCCACGGGCAGATATATACGTATACATACATAAATTTCTATATACATATATACATATTATGGATTGCTTATGTGCTTGCTTGAGAGGAGACATCAACAAGTGAGTCTAATGTTTACGTTGCAGAAACGTTGCGAAAGTGCGCTGTGTCTCGATTGAGTTTGTGCCGATATTGTGGACTTATATTGAACGCATCTCTATTGCAAACGCACACATACACACACATACACACACATACACACACATATACAGAGAGAAGGGCTGTGCGCAGTTTCTTAATTAAAAAATGTTTTCCTTAAGGATGCAGTTGTAGATTCTAGAGTATATTTAAACAAAGGCCACTACGTTAAAATGTGTACAGTATATTATATTAATTAAATTATAATAATTATTTTTCATATTACTATATTGCACGGAACGAAATTATTTACAGAAAATCAGTAACGCCGTTTCTTGAAATCAGTAACTGAAATATCAAGTAAATGATGCTTAAACTAAGAAACATTTTCTTAATTTCAGTAAAATGTTACAGCAATTCAGTAAATCATTTTTTTTAATTCAGTAACGAGACATCTATAAGAATATGTTTCTTAGATTAAGTAACCGTTGCACAAGTTTAGAAACCGTTTATTAAATTAATTTACATTTCCCTGCAGCAAATAAGAATTGAATCAAGAAACGAGTTTCTTAATATCAGCAACAATTTGCTCGATTCAAGCAAATCGTTTCTTGATCAAAGAAACATGTGTCTTAATATCAGTAACATGTTTCTCAATTCAGGCAAAAATAATCAAAGCCAGAGAACAGTAATACACAACTATTTTGTTTGTAATAAAGAATAAAGAGAATCGACAATGGAATATTCAACAAGTTGTAGAATATAAGTAAAAAAAAGGGAATTGCCGATGGAATTTTCCACAACTTACAAAATATATGATGCAAAAACATTATTATATATAACCCCTTCAATTTATAATTTTACACTACGACACTGTGCTTATTTCTAGTCATCAATTTCATTATACTGCTTGTTCGATGAGCAAAGTTGCCATATTTAGCTATACAATTATTGACAGAGTAAATCACGGAGTAAATAGTATGGAGGTGGCGTTGACATCCAATTCATACAAATTTGCATATAAAAAGTGTCAGAGGCAAAT
>JAAAKO020056868.1:0-10587 GCA_010015015.2 Bolitophila cinerea | reverse complement strand
GCAAACCAAACCGAGCTCTTTACGCTTTAAATGAAGCGCCGATTTAGTTACTCTCACACTAGGTCTCCTCAGAAACAGTTTCGATGTCTCGCACCCGTTTTTGGAGACCCAGTGTGTTTCGTCTTTCACCCACGATATCCAAAGTGATGATGATACAGCGATGGCTGGATCTAGTCCAGTGAAGCGGGCTTCACTACCAATTCTGGCTGTTAGTTGCTCGTTGCCTGGGATTTCTGAGTGACCTGAAACCCTGCCAACAGCTAAGCACTAATACAAAATGAATCTGAAAGCATTCAGCGAAAGACCGGCGCATCTCCTTCGTTCTCAAACTGTATTAACTGAGCGCATGCGAGGATGGCATATACTTCTGTTTGGAAAAAGAAACATAAACAACCAGGGAGACGGCCATATCTTCAGTGGAGAGGTTGGAATAATGAATTCAAGCTCCATAACATCCATCTTTGAGAGAACCGTCGTTGTACCACACCCTCCCATCTAGTGAAGGGAGTGTACCGCGTGTCCAATCCACTCTCGAAGGATATTGACTTTAAACCTCCTACTAAACCGAAAACCCGGAAGTAGTCAGATGGCATCTCAAATTCTAGCCTAAGAGTGATAGTCTCACTATATAGTCTCATATGGAGGCGTGACCTTTTGATGAGGACTACCGCAACATCCGCTGAGGTATGGATTTCCAATGCAGACTGGGACTTGTTCTATGCCAATACAAACAAGTCGTTGTAATTTCTTTAATTGCGTCTTATGGCCGATACCTTTCTCGCTCTCTGCCACCACACAATGAAGGCGTAGGACTAATTATAACTAAGTATAACCAGTGGACCACTTTGGGGGACAATCCGCAAGACTTGCCAAAATACGTTGGTAGCTTTGGTAAGTTTGTAGTCCATGTGGTCTTTCCAGGAAAGTTTGTTTTCAAATTCAAATTATCATTAACATTTTATGCCCACTTGAATAATTCTATTCCTCCAGAGTTTATAAACCCCACTAGCTGCTTCTGAAGCTCGAAAGCTTCACAAACTGAGTCGCACCCAGTCATATTATGGTCTACATAGAAATCCGATAGAGCATGGTGATGTCTGGCTAACGGAAAACTTTTGCATTCGTCGGTTGCCAATTGCTGCAAGCTGTAAGGCCTAGGTACGACACGGATGCAGTGCCGAAGATGACAGTTTGAAGACAAAACGTTTTCATCTCCTCAGCAGTTCTGCTGTCAGAGTGAACAACTGACTCAATCTCCCAAAAACGGTGATGTGCTTGCTCGAGTCCAGTGTGAGCATGGAGAGTTACGGAGGTCTGGAAACATGGCGAATTGTCTATAGGGCCAGAAACGATCACCCCGCTGTCTGAATGAAGGCATCAAGTAATAAGCTTGAAAGCTCGATCTGCTGCCGTATCGCTGCAGCGGATGATAATGTTGGAAGATAGGATATATGCTGAAGGTGTGAACTGACGATCAATCCTTTATTTTGGTAACGTCCACGTAATGAGCTTCGAGCCTCAGTGTAATTCGTATCTGTAACTTTATAGGAGCGAATCAACTGCTTGTCATCGCCCTCTCTACGCTCGACCTGCGATAGTGCAATTTCTGCGCACCGGTCAGGTTATGTGCGTTGTCGACCATTGATGAGATAAGGTCGAAAAAGGTCGTCCATGTTTTAAAGTCCCCAGAAATCTTTGGCATTTCAATACGAGGAAGTTTGACCTATGATTGCGTCTCTCGTTGTCCAGCCGCACTACCTGCACTGACCAGTGACCAGATTCAGTAAGCGATGCGTTTATGGTTGATATCCCTGTTAAAACGTATATTGACTTGTTTTCACCAAAGCCGTCATCTTCGTCTTCTTCGTTGGTGGCCCAATCCAACATTGCCGCATCTAAGAAAGAAGACTAGTGCTTGTCCAATAGCTCCAAGTACGTATTCGCAAGCGATATAGGAATATTATCTATACTGTAACACGCTCTGACCAGTTCGAGATCCGCTGCATTCTTCCAGTGAAGTGTATAGCCTTTAATTTTCTTCAACCACACTCTTGAATATCAACATCATCTGCCATTGATCCTGGTCTTGCGATCAGAGGACTAAGCTTAAACAAAATTATCTATACAACTCTTATATCTGCGTTGCCTCGATTTGTTGCTCTTCTGTTACTGACTCGATTTATTGTTGGATTAAGAGGAACTTATTGTAGTTCAACTCCAATTTTTCCAGCGCATCTTTTACTGCGGCCCGTAGAAGCATTGCTGTGGGCTTTATTAAGCCACTGCTGCGTGTAGATGATCGATGTGTGGCTTGTGTCACGTTTTGCCACCAAGTTCGGCATGGTTTACCGTAATGTTATCGGAAAACGCAAAAATCTGGATAATGCGTTTGATACCGATGGATATGTGTCCAAGTTGCTACTCCCAAGTGAGGTTATGTCTTTCATCAGCTTCGTGTTCCAACTATAATATATGCTGCAGATTGACCACCAATCCAATAATTGTGACCAGTCCAATGGTAATAATAATAACTATACACATTCACTGTTTACTGTACACTTATTTAAGATATATTTTAAAGTTCTGCCAAAAGAGTCTTTATTTCACATACAATATCTTAGATTCCGTTATCCGGCTCGAATGACCAATGTTTCGATATTTTTTTAGATAACTAAAAATCAGTTACAGACTGCTTCGTATGTGTGATGTTATGTGTGCATGCGGATGTGTGCATGAAATGAGCTGAGAACGAATCAGCTGTCAGATCGATACTTCCATGTAATACGCCTGTGAAAATATTTAAATTTGTGTATGCTTCCGCTATGACAGTTCAGCGACGCATGTATCCGATAATATTGATTCCTTTTTTCGTTTCTAATAGTTCCTGCTCCAGAACTATAAAATTAGAACTATAAAATTAGAATAGTTCCAATGAACCATAATAGCAATTTGATGTGATTTAATTCCAAAACAATTATGATCATCGTTTCCTGTTGAAGAGCAGATAAACTGGAGCACAATATTAAAACTAGCCAAAGATCTGTGTATTGCTTCCGAAAGAGATATATTCTCTTTTTAACGTTCTTCTTTAGAAGTAAAGAACACAGCTCCAATACTAAACTGCCATCTTTTATAGCTCTTGTGATTCTGCATATATTTTCCAAAAGTATAACCTAACTCCATCAAACAATGAAAATGAAAACTTTTGATAGTTCAGCCGTCATAAAAAGATGAAAAACGAGAGCTCTGCATCTTTCTTTTGAACATACTATATTCTATATATTTATCCATATAAACCTAAATTTTCGCCTTACTCATGTATTAATTGCACCAGAGCATTGTCTTATTTATTTACCAGTTATGCAAAAGTTTTCTTTGCTATTCAGCTATTCAGCAATTCAGCAATTCAGCTTGATATGCATTTATCAAATCGTAAATTCTTTCACACACACACACACACACACAAATATATCCAAAGGGGGTGTGTATTACAGCAAACAGTTCGCTTAGACTAGTTTAATTCTCATGTTTATGGCAATGATAAATACACTGTACAAATTCCAGGTTCCGGTGAAAAGTTTTTCCAAAGAATTGGTGTAAACTTTGAACTATACACACACACACACAGCGTTCACATAAGTACCGCCCGTTTGCACGAAGGCTCATTTTTCAACAAAACAAATTATTTTTTTTGTTTTCCGCCGTGGAATTTCTACATTTCCACGGAACTCGTTTATGGTGCCCGAGCGCAGGACGTGACGTTTAAGTGGCTACTTATAGCTTGTATATACGCAAACTCGACGAATTCACTTTGTCCGCGCTCTTCTCGAGCAAAGTGGGGCAAACACGTCAACAACAGGACAACAGGACACAGAACACTATGGTATCACACGCTGCTTCAATATTCCAGGTTCGTTTATATAATTATACATCTGATTTCCACGAGCTTTTGATATATCCAGAACAAATCTGAGTTTTGCATTTGTAAAGCCACAGCAAATATTTAGAAATATATATATATATACACATAAAACATAACACATACACTAGGGTGACCATTATATGAGTTTTTTTACGAATTTTTATCGGGACCCCCTATTTAACCCCATTTTTTCCAAACACATATAAAATAATTTTACTGACTTTGTACCTATCGTACTTAAATGTATGACTAATTAAATGCCAACGATTTTTTTGAATTTAGTCTACGGTCATGCTGCTACGATTAAAAAAATACTCCCCTGACCCTAATATGTTGTATAAGTTATCGCATTTAAAAAAATCCGAAAGGGATGAGTTGCAAAATATGGACGCACGCAAAAATGTCCTTGATTGGTCTGTACCTATTTTTTATGGTGGTCAAATTTTATTGGAAATATCCCTAGCAACCCTGTGGACAGTTTTGCACGTCGTAGGTTTTCTCCGTACGAAGAAGCTGTCCAAATGACACAGAAACAGACGAAACAAAACTAGAAAAGGCAATGGATTGGCTGTCGATCCTAATGTGGCGAATCATTTGGATGATGCAATGAATCTAGCTGAACTATGGTTTGGATGTTTTTTGCTTGGCTCATGTTGGAAAAGCTTGGTCCAGAATAGTAGCCATATATCATGCACCTCACGGCCAGTGGAACGAAAGTGACCGTGGAGAATGTAAAGTCTTCATTATTGAGCTACCTACGACTAAATCGAGTTCTGAAACAGCCTTTTTCAGAGCATCATCACTTTTGACTTGGACTGAAGCTCTTGCGTTCCGACAATGGCACGGAATTCGTCAATGGAGCTTTGGCGAAAATATATCTACAGACACAGGTATTGTGCAGGAAAAGACTGGACCCATGTAATGTAATGTAACGTGTGCCAGAAGTTTTACGGCAAAAGTAGGACAAAAAGACAACCGAAATGATTTTTGTTGGTTACCGCATCGATCAAACTGGGCACTTTAATTCGAGCAAACCGGGAATTGTTATTAGTCGTGATGTATAGCCAGGGTCAAGAGGTGAACAAGGAAAAAAAGTCTAAAAAGTCCGACTGAACTTCTGACACTCATAAAGAAGGAAACCACAATATATCTTCTGAAGATGATGGAGAACTCGACGTCACACTTTTCGAGGATGCGGAAATTGATCCAGAGTATGTGCCAGCAAACGGGTACTAATGTTACGGCGCCACCGACGCAGAAACTTTGGAGAACGCAACGAAACCGAGCTCCAAAGCAACGGCCGACTATGTTTCATGCTTAGCATGTGATCGCGAGCCAAGCGATCCGGTAAATCTCAGTGAGGCAATCAGTGGTCACAATGCAGTGGATTGGAATCGTGCGATGGTGAAGAGCTGTCATCTTTGGAAGAAAATGAGACGTGGGTTCTTGTCGAGTTGCCAGCAGGTCGAAAGCTCATAAAGATGAAAAAGGTCTTCAAAACGATGCGTACGGACAACGGATCAATCGTTCGTCGCAAGGCTTGTTGGAAAAAAGGGCACAGCAATACGGACTACTCCTGTAGTCCGCAACACGTCGATCCGACTGTCAATTACCCTAGCCGCCCAGCGTAAGATCGACCAAATGGATGTCGTTACAGCATATTTTCAAGACAATCTTGACAACCTGGCAGGCAATGGAACAAATGGCTGGATACAACCTTCAGCCTTCCCACAATTCAAAGTTGGACCCATGTGTGTACTACACCGCATCCATGGACTTGATAGTAGTCATTTATGTGTTTCTTCATTTTGTGGTAATCCATCGCCGTTCGTGACTGTCGCAAGAAGAAACTGACTGAAAGATTCCATATGATGGATATGGGATAGGTAAAGACGTGCGTGGGCCTAAAAATGAAATACGAAAATGACTTCATCTCAGTTGGGCAGTCGACATATGTCAATAAAGTGCTAGCGGCATGTTAGATTACAAGCCAGTGACGACTCCGACGGACATGTCCCAGAAACTGTCGCCAAGAATGGTAGAACATGGCGTATCCACTCAATTTGTAGAAAACAAATCATAGAAATACAATTCGTTGAAAACAATTTGTAGAAAGACAATTAGTTGAAAACAATTTGTAGAAAGACAATTCGTAGAATACAATTCATCGAAAAACAATTCATCGAATAACCGTTCCCATCAGACTATTTAATTCTATAGCACTAAGTGTGTCCGTAAAAATGACTATGCATTTGTTTTTAAGTTGTTTTGTGGTAGCCATTTCAATTGCCTTGTGAATTGCTGTGAGCTCTGCCGTGTATATAGATTACGTATTTGCGAGAGTGGACATCTTCGTTTCCAGTATACCAGAGTCTGTTTTAGCTCCGTCTGTATAAAACTGTTTAGAATCCATATAATTTTGTTGTAGTTCTTGGAACCCGCAGGTCGGGTGATTAAGGCAAGCTTATTTATGAGCTTATGAGGCGATTGTGCCCCTTTTTCACCTGTTGGGGCTTAGCGACCCCACGGAGCCGAATGAAGTAAAGGTTGAACCATACTGGGCAGCTTAGGCTTTCAGGTACTATACCCCCGTTACCAATGATAAATCCGACTATCACTAGTCGACCGCCCGGGGTAAAACCCGTATAACTACAGGTATAGTTGACCGAAGGGATGACAAATGACTTTATAACAATTGGTATAGTGTGGGAAAGAGGGGTGGGGAGCTTAGGTAAGCATGCCTATCTCGCCTAAGATGCGCAATGGAAAGGTATCCGCAGCTACAATTCTAAAGGATCACTATGACCATTAAACGCGACAGTTGGTTTGGCGGATACGGTACGATCAGAGGTTACCACTTTACCTTCCCTTTTATCGTGGCCTCGCAAGATGTACGGTAATCAGACAAAATGTTCCATGTTTTGCGTTTATATTTAAAAAAAAACATAATATAATATATTGTTTATTATTAATATCCAACCCAATCTTTTAAGTTTTAAGTTTAAAACCACATATTGCGTAGTGCGAAGAAGTTATATTTTTCTTGAGCTATCCACGACCGAACGTCGTCTTTCAGGCCGAAGATAAGCTACCGTAGACGTAGAAGTGGATAATCTTGAAAGTCGATCGATGTGGTTATATTTTAAGAGAAAGTAAACTTATTGCAAAAGTAAACGTGCAGAAATGATTTCAGATGATAAAGATGAGGATTCAGGAAATACCTACCATTATTTGTGAAACAAACGAATTCAAAAAAAAATCTATTATGATAATTGTTGATACGGTCATCATAGGAGTTACAAACAAATTCGAAATTTGAACTAATTGTTTTCTTTTCTCTGGAAATACACATTGGAGGAAGGCTTGAAAAATCAAAAGAAAAGTTCATAGAGATGTACAAAGCTAATGTTTTTGAAGATCTCAAGTAATAAATCGTTTATTTTAAACATATACATAAATAATCTTTCTCCATTTGAATGGCTCAAGGCTGTGTATACGAATAATGTAGACACCATTTTTTTTAAGGTGGCGAAGGCCAAGACGTTGTACACTCGAGCCCGGATTTTCTCTATACGGGCCTCATTTCATGGCACACCCACTTTTTATACACAAACGGATTACCAATGAAATCCCGTGTATCAAAATACCGTGCCCAAAATATCTATCTAGTACGGTAGTACCCTATGAGCAAAACTGTTTTTATTGTTGCTTTTAAAAGCAATCCTTGGAAATACGGATTTTATACCGTACGACTATAACTTTTTGAATATTGCTTTTAAAAACAGCCTTAGATATGCCGGTAAGAGAGAGAGAGAAAGCGTGCAGTACACTATAACCAATCTTTTTTAGATAATGGATTTTAAAAACAACCCTTTACTATAATTACTATAATTCTATTATTTTATGCCTTTAAATAAAAAATTATAATGAAATGTATTACAATTTCAATAATACTTTTAAATAAAATAATAAAATGTATTATTTTGTGATTAATTATGTATTACAACAAAATTATAAAGTATATTCAAAATAAAATAAAATGTTTTTTGTAGCTAAATATATGAAGACAAAATAACAATGGATGCCTCAGATTTCGCTATGAGCGCGACTCTTTTCCAAGAAGTTCACAGATGTCCAAATGAGATGTGCTTACAATCGAGAGCTACAAGTTGCATTTTCCGCTATACAATATTTCCGCCACAGAAGGAAGGCAGTTTATTCTATACACGGATCAAAAGCCATTCATTTTCGCGTTCCAACAAAAATCGGACAAGACAGTTGCGACAGCTGGATTACATTGGCCAGTTTTCAACAGGCATTCGACACATCTCAGAGACCGATAACACCGTCGAAACCACAAACCAAGTAGATTTTGAGAGTATGGCGGAAGCACAGAAAACAGACGAAGAATGGCTGGATGACCTTCTAAAAAACAAGAACACGGCACTGATTTTAAAGAGATTTACAGCATTTCATGGAAAAACAACTCTCTACTGTGATATTTTCATAAAAGATATTTGACCCTTCGTCCCAAAATCATTTCGAAAACAATCTACGACGCCATTCGCCATTCACATCTTTCCCATGGCCAAACATGAACTCAGACTGTAACTAATGGTCTAAAAACTGATTCCAATGCCAGAAATGTTAAATAATACTTCATACTGTTCCTTACCTGGTACATTTTTGGTACTGGACGAGCGTTTCGCACACATAAACGTTGATATCGTCGGACCTCTACCTAAATCTAAAGAATATATAGGTATTTATTAACGTGTATCGACAGATTTACTAGATGGCTCGAAGCAATTCCGATGACCGATATCACAGATGAATCCACGGCATATGCACTCCTAAAAGGATGGATCTCACGTTTTGGGATGTCAACTACGATCACCACAGACCAGGGGAGACAATTTGAATCGACATTATTCAAAGAACTCGCCACACTGTTGGGAATCAAGTTTTATAGGACATAACCATACCATCCTAAAATGTCAAGGAGATTCGTGTTGGGTCGACACGCTGTCTACCGTCCTGCTTGGACAAAAAAGTTCTACATCCAATAGCAGCTGAAATGGTTTACGGCACGTTCATTCGCCTATCAGGTTAATTTCTGGGAGGTTGCAAAACGTTTTCAAACGGTGAGTATGCTACAAAATTAAAAGAAATGATGAATAAATTACAGCCTGTACAAACGTCGGCTAATACTCAGCGAACTCCATTTGTACATCGCAAATTGCACAAGTGTTGACATGTTTTCATAAGGAACGACGCAGTGAAACTACCAGTACAATCACCTTATGACGAAATGTTTTTGTCCTGGAAAGAACCGCCAAACATTTTAAAATTCTCATTAAGAACAAGGATAAACAAAGCTCCATCGACCGGCTAAAGCGACCGTTTCAATCTGACGAGACTCTGCTGCTTACAGAAAAAAATCGATAGCAATCTAAATAGTAGTGATTACATAACAAGACTACACTAATAAACACAACTGGTCGAGTAACTCGCGTCCTTTTCAAATAGAAGAATACTTTACGTAACCCGCATGCGCAAGATATTGGTGGAGGAGTACTGTGACAGCTCACTTCTCACAAATACCCTGTAAAAACACTCTGTAAAACCCTTGCATCGATATTTATAAGTCAAAGTTTTCTGACAACTATACCCAATATGCACCGCTAAACTTGGAGTTAATATAAAACTTTGCTACAAACAGCTTTTACGCCCAATACTGACCTACGGCTTTCCAGCATATCTTCAGCCCAAATGGAACAAATACGAGTGTTTGAAAGAAAATGCCTACGTGCCTGCACAAATAATAGGAGGGAGCAAGATAGCTTTCTATATTTATCAAACATTAAGCTGTTAGAGAGAGAGCCAGCCTACAAGCTATCGCTGAAGTCATGGTTGAAAATGCGCTTTTGACGATTGACAAAATGGTGTCATCAGTAAATCCACTCTTACGAAGCTGCTCTAGTCACCAAGATGAAGACCTTTCAAATCAGAGGTATAAAACACCCCACTATCTCTGCCAACTCAGAGATGAAAAGAAACTCTACAAAGGATCCAAGATGATGCACTACCACCGCAGAAAGAACAAAATACAAGACGCCGCTTCGGAGTTTGTCTACCTAAAATAGTTTTCTTTCATCTTTTGTACATTTTTCTTTTTTTTAGTAGTCTTTAGTTTTAGTCCTTATTATAAGTGAACGACGTAGGTTTATTGTCCTTTTCCTGGCAATATAGCACTTATTTATATACATACCCACAGAAGAACTACATATACATTGATAAAATTTGATATATTTTAAAAAGTTTTTAAAAAATACTGTAAATATTAAACATTTAATAGCCGTTTAATTTGGCCGTTTTCTACCTTTGCATAATTTATACTTATAAATGCATTAAATGGCATATTTGATACTTTTCTTGTAATTGTAAAGCTACAGTCCCACGATTTGCCGAATTTCGCAATTTTGGCTTGCTTAGGATTGCGTATTGATTGCCTACATTTCACTTGATGATTTTTCCTTGCACACGGCTTGCGTAATCGAGCAATTTTTCAGCGATTTTGGCTTGCGTCAGAATTGCCGATTAAGGGTATGATTGCCGATTGCGCGAACGTGATTGCGACCATGTCACACGGATTGCATGCCAAA
>JAAAKO020056857.1:0-10589 GCA_010015015.2 Bolitophila cinerea | reverse complement strand
CTTTCCATTCTCTGGTAAATTGAATTCTATTTGCGCGCTGCCGCGCGATTTTCTTTTGGCGCTTCGCGCCGTTTTTATTAAAAAAAACAAAAAGTCAATCAACATACAACATTGTTAACCATTATTTTATGCAGAAAAGACTTTTGCTGACATTACCGATCAATTCATAAAGAGATGGCGGCAGTGACATTGCTTCGTCAGAGAGTTTGGCTCACAATTCATAAAGTGATGGCACTTGTGTCATATCTGTGTGCAGCTTTGTGACTGGCGCTTGCGGCCACACACCGGAAACTTTTTGGAGTTATTTTTCAAAAGAATCATTCATTCGATTCTATTATTTTTTATTGTTAAGAATTTACTACAAATTTAAATAACCCTAAAATGAGGATGGATCTTTGACTACCATAAGTTGTTTTTAACGTTTCTGCTCCAATTTTTCTTTTCAGCCCATTAAACTTGTTTATAATGGGGTAACCCATATAAAATATTAGAGGAAGGGAAGTATTTTTTTATTAAAATTTTAGCAGCAATCTTGTAGACTAATTTCTAAAATTTTTAAATTAAATACTAACTACAAGAATCAGTAAAATTCATTGTATTTTATGTAGAAAACTGTAATCCTTGTAGTCAAAGATTAAACATGAATATAAAATTCTGAAAATATTCCACAAATTGTATTTTTGTGTTTATAATAAATTAGGGTAGCGGTTCGATAATTTTTAAAATAACGACCACCCTAATATATATATAATATATAATATATTTAATATAATATTCAATAATACATTGGATATAACATATACAATTATATTTGCACACACCCAACACAACTTAAAGCATATTGCGGCAACTAGAGTTATCCGCACATGACTTAACTTATTATACTTGATTTCGGTTAAAATTGTATTGCGTAGTTTTATATACTCTCATGCATGTATATATATTGTAGATGTAGAATGTAATTCATATACATAAATGGATTTATGAATGACCTTTACCAACGCGTTTATATTCTCAAGTATAGTATTTACAGAAACATCAGAATCATGTTGAAGTCCTCATATGTACATTGTAAGTATATAAAACGACATCAATGTATATCACGAGTCTCCACACTAGCACACACACACTCACACACACTCACACACACAAACATTACTGAGTGTTTAAGTTTTGGTATCGGTTTCATAAAGGCGCCTGCGTGACACGATTGGCGATTGGACTCTATTTAGTCAGTCAGACTGAGTCGTTCGTCGCGGAAACAAATTCGTTAATTTTGCGCGTCTCTTTGTATTATTAAAATTGTTTGGTACATTCTGTTGTTTATATATTATTTAAACCATATGTTAGATTTATTTCTTATGTTAAGACTTTCTTGAGTCTGGGAGTTACGTCCATAGCTGCAATAACTTGCATTTGTGATTAAAAGCATTTTGTATATAGTGATTATTGACTTATATTAATATTATACAAAGGAAACAATTCTGTATAAGATCCTGTGTTAAGTTTTAAATTTATAAATTTCCACGTGATAATTAGTCGGTTTTTTAAGTACAAGTTACCAGTATTTTTAAAAGAGTAAAGAAAGCCTATGTCATTATCTATATATATATATATATGTATATATATATATATGAATCCATTTACTTGTAAAAACCGCCTACACACTTAAATCTTCGACAGCTTTAAACGTAATCGTGTAAAAAAAATTATAAATAACTTTAATTACTATTCCGATAGTAATATAAACAATATATGTAATACCTACTCAGAAAACTACGTTCAGCCACACGCAATTTTAGGAGTTGTTTTCTGTTTACGGCCATGTGAGATGATGAGGTGATACACACATTATCATAAAAACACTTTGCACCTACACACATCAGTTACACAAGACATTTACATATATATAAATATATATATATATACATTATACAAATTCAAAATAAGTGTAACCTCAAAAGGCATAGCGCTACATATCATCATCACCTGTTATGTAGCCTCGTAGCCTTTGCGGGCATTTTCTGCTTGAGCTAAAGTGACTAGAAATAACTGTGCACACATAATATTATATATACATATATAGTACATACAATATATACAATATACAATATGGAGAAAAAAACGCATCACCAAATGAAGCAGATTGAGTCATTGTTTGCTGCTATACCATCACCGACTGAAGTGACAATATTAGAGTCACACCATGACGTTAATTGTAATGTACACGGAAGACGCGGAAGTTCGGGATCCATTACGAGCCAAGTAAGCACCAGGAAGGACTCACTGGTGTCTACAGCAAATAAAAAAGATTCTCTTGGATCGGTGTCTTATAGAAATGGAGAGTTATCAGAAAAAGAAATGACACCGCGCAGAGACATTGTTTACCGTAGGCCTTCTGTTCCAACGAATTTAGGGAAACCCTCATCAGAGACATTGAGGTAAAAACAATTAGAGAAAAAATATTGGTTTTTGACAATTTTAAAGTTTATTATTTTGATTTTATTTTAATCCTTGAAGGAAGCGAAACTCTTGGAATACTACAATGTTTAAGGGAATGGAACATCCATCTGCATTTCCTTCCATGTTACGATCAACCACAGCTCCATCTCAGTCCACGATTGATTTACGGTCTGGAACACTAGCTAAACGTGATAGTAGTTTTGGATCGACCGCAGCGTTGCGTCGTCGTGAGAGTTTTGGTTCAAGCACACTAAGTCGCCGTGACAGCTATGGCTCTTCGACACTCTACCGAAAAGATAGCGTGGGTGCTTCGAATCCCTTGCGCAAAGACAGCGTTGGCCTAACTTCTTCGCTAACACGTCGAGATAGTTTCGGATCACATCTCAGCCGTGGTGATAGCATGGATTTACGATTAAACAATTCTACCAGGCGCGATAGCCTTAACGGCGATTCTAGGTTTGGAAGTAGTCTATATTTGCGAGCTGATAGTTCGGGTAGTACTAATCTTGTGCGACGCGACAGTTTTGGATCACAAAATTTACGAAGAGACTCGCTCAGCAACATAAACCGGAGCTACTCTGTCATTCCAAGAGATTATGTATCTAGTAAGCCTTCCGAATCTATTAATAAAGATACTTTGCACAAGAAGCCAGAGATTACAAATTCTATTTTGCGCAAAGACACTTTGAAGCATTCCAACAAACATGTGTCGTACAATGGTCTAGATGAAGACCTAGTCGATGGGCCAACACATCAAAGAGAGACCGATAAAGAAAATTTTACACATAAATTAACAACAGCCAATCTTACCAAACATGTAACAATAATGGAGAAGAGCAATAAAGGTGACGATGATGATTTTTCCAAGAAACACAATAATACAGATGGAGCCAGTGCTGATGACAAGAAGTCTACATCAGAGTATAGCGGAAAAGATCGACGGGACTCGTGCGGATCAACAAACAGCTACTCGGGCTCTCGACGTATTTCAATTGATTCCCTGGACACGCGTCGAAGTTCATGGACTCGTAGAGGATCACAGTCATCGATTGAATTAGAGAGTGCAATTAAGGAAGGTCTAGAGGTAACCTATTGTTTATTTCGTTTTTTTTTTAATTTAAATATGAAAAGTTACTCCGACGAAAGTTGTTTATTTAGTTTTTTTTTCGAAATTATTTTAAATTGATTAGGAATTGATTGATTGAGCCTAAATAAAAAAAATTACGTTCTCCTTAAAATTCAATATTGTCCACCAAAAATGTACCATAAAAATCGAATTGAATTTTGATCATTGGAGAGCGATTTAGGTACATTTGTACTTTGTCAAGTGAATGAAGGTTAATGCAAATAATACTTGTATTTTGCGTGCTAATTTTTTTGCGAATGAATTTTTTGATGTTCTTTTAAAAAAATTATTCGCTTACCAGCAAAGCGGAAATAAGATGGAAATACATTTAGAAATCAGGTGCGAGAGAGACACCATTGCTAGCACGTCTTCTCTTTCTATCGTAATGGGAATCTAATCTTCTTCAGCATGTCCGTACTATTTTTTTTTGGCAGCAGTGTTTTACAAATAAAACCTAGCTTTATATTAAGATGTTTTATAGCACACACAGAGAAAAATGTTGTAAATACAACTAAAAATGAGGTGTTTTAGACAAAATTATGTTATTATTTTTGACCAAAAATACAATTTATAATTTATTTGGTTGCGTACTATTAACCTTTGTGTGTTTGGTTTAACAGAGAAATTATTTCGGTTTAAAATAAACCAACAAAATGATATGATTCGCCCCATTCGGGCGAAAGAGCCACGGGGCGAATGAGACATTTCGTATTTTCTAACTTACAGTGTGTCCTACGAAGTTGACTTTTTGCATAAACAATGCTTACTTCAGTCCTCAAGATTGATATAAACATAAACCTGATAGAGAAAACAGATGGCGCTGTATTATATTGTCATTTTATATTTTGGAAAAAAGATTAAACATTTTTAATATTTTCTCAGTGTTTCACGTGTGAAATTAAATTTAAAAGTAAGTGTTTTTAATGAATATATGTATTGTGTATGTAATGGTGATTTTGGTTTGGGTTGGTGTTCTTGGTTAAGGAATTATTGTGATTTTTCCGTGATATGTGGCTGTGGGGCGAAAGAGCCACCGTTTTCTAAGGTTTTTGCAAGCCTGAAATTTCAGCAGCAATTTTTTCACTAAACCAAAAGGTTCGTTGTGCATGGGATCTACAACAAATTGGCTTACCATCCCACTACCAATTATCTCTAACAGTGAATGATGAACCTGAAACTGAAATTAGTGATGATTAATTTATAGTCTATCTTGAAACGATAAGCCTGTGCGAAAGTTTTCTGATACAGATTTGTAGAGAATTCTTCTTCTTGCTTGCCCTTGCCTTGAGCAAATTTAGTCACACTTTGGACATCCAACGCTAGACGCATATGCTGCTTCGTTTCGGTAACAAATGCTCTTGCTCCTTGCTGGCGCATCGTAAATAAAGGCTCTGATTATTATTTTTTTCCTTAATCTTCTTCGAGACATACGTACTCCGTTTTCTGAAAAGCGCTGAACTTCCTCAGAAAACTTCCGCAAGAAATTATCAGTGTCGCATGAATTTCCTTGCCCACATATGCACCTACAACAAAGGGCAATACGTTATATTGATTAACAAATGATCCCTTTATTGGCCATATACATTTATGAGAACTTTTAGATAAACTAAGTCCGTCAATTCCGATGTCAATAACAACATCGGCTGATACATTGAACTCATAGTTACTTCGTAATAGACATTTTTTTATTCCAAAATAATAAAACTTACCTGTATTGCAAACTCGGGTCTCTATTTTGTCACGTGGTGTTCTCAAAAGTGTTATACCAGATCTTGGTAGATCTTGATGTCCACAGCTTCTCGAGACACCCAAAAGACCGTCAAGACACTTGTGACTAACCTTGAAGTTTGTTACGCAATTCACTTTGCGGTTGGTCTAAAGTTTCCTCTTCATCTGATTCTCCATATTCAGATGGATAATTTTCGTCTGGATTTGGAGCTACCAACATTTTTAATTTCCTCTTGAATTGCATCTTCTATTTGGTTTTCTTCGTCTAATAATATCTCCTCACCAGGATTCATTATTTCTGGAATAATGTTAACTGGAGGAACATTATTTCTTTCGTAATCTTCTTGAATTAATCTATTTAGATATGCTTCCGATAATCCCAGTAATCGTCTGTTGGCCATCCTTAAAATCACTTTAATCACCTTTTAAAATACACTAAACAAATATAAAATATATAAAAACCGGCACGAAAACTTTGTTGGTTATGTTAATTTGTTTGTTAAGCACAACAATACCAAAGAATTAAACGAAAAAATTATGTATATATATATATATATATATATATCCCCCGGCGAGTATATAACATTTCAATTCAAAATGTCTTTGGATTTATGCGTGCTTGAGGCCATTAAACGCACTCATCAAATGTCATGTTATGTGCGCACGTGCTCAAGTGCACAGCGTGCATGCATGCACGCATTCTTGACATTTTTGTTCTCTGCGTCTCGCTGCGTCTTGTTCGCGCATACGTAAACAAGTGTAAATAGCGCGAATTTTGTTTTCACAACGTCGCTGTGCTGTTCAAATTGTGTGCTGCTGAAAAGTTAAAAGTTGTGTTGTGTTCGAGATGGAAAGTAATAACGCTAAGGATTACTTCGAAATAATCGATGACATTGGAGAGTGCCTCCAGTGCAAAAGGCGAATCTCAGCGAAAGGCGGCTCAACAAGTGGAATGCTTAGTCACCTGAAGACGCAGCACAAAATTGATTTATTGAAAAGGAAAGCTGAATCGGCGGAGACTGCGAAACAACGGGCGCCATCCAAAAAAGTCATTACAGAGTTTTTCCAGCCGTCACCGTTGCCGTCGCCAAATGTGCAATTACCTCCCACCGTTGCACGTATGGTCGCGCTTGATGGCTTGGCGTTCCGCCTATTTTGCTCGTCGGAAGATCTGCGTCTCCTTCTGTCGAACAAATTCAATAGGCCGATTCCAACATCTCCGAACACTATCAAGGCGATGGTGATGAAATACGGTGAGCAAGTGAAACAGGAAATAACTTCCACCATCGCCGAAGTAAAAAAAACACAACGGTTCAGCACGACGTTCGACGAGTGGACGTCGCAAAGGAATAGGCGTTTCATGAACATCAATATCCACTACGGCGACAACAAGCACATTAACCTGGGACTGGTGCGCGTTGTTGGATCTCTGCCTGCGGAAAGGTGCGTCGAAGAATTAACTTCGCACCTAGCGAAGTTCGGGTTGAACATCGAAACCGATATAGTGTGCAATACCACAGATGGGGCCTCCGTGATGCGGAAGGTGGGGAAATTAGTCCCGTCATTCCATATTCTGTGTATGCTGCACGGAATTCAGCTGGCCGTTGTCGACGTTTTGTACAAGAGAAAATCGCAAAATAATCCCCAACCGGAAGAAGAATCCAATGACGACAACGATGATGACGAAGACGACGATGAAGACGGCGTGCAGGTGAATAATAATTTTACGATCTATTGTAATGATTCTAATTTGCTGTATTATTTCATTTTTTCAGATACTCAACCAATGCAATGACGCAAATTTGATCCAACAGTACGATGCTCTGATCAAGAAAGTTCGCCGGGTGGTGCGAATTTTCAGGAAGACACCGACAAAAAATGATTTGTTGCAAATGCATGTGAAGCAGCAGTTTTCTGGCGAATTGCAGTTAATTTTGGATTGCCAAACACGGTAATTTCTGACATGTTGCATTGTTTTCCAAGTTATTCATTAATGTACATATTTGATATTTGATTTTTTGTTTGATTTTTTAGTTGGAGCACATTGGCCGATATGATAAAACGGTTCTTGAAGCTGAAAACGGCAGTGCGAAAGGCACTCCTGGACCTGAAAGAGTCCGAAACATTGACGGATGGCGAAATCGCCGATTTGGAAGAGATTGGCTATGTCCTGAACCACATCAAGTCGGCGGTAGAAGTGATCGGATGCCGGAATGCGTCACTTCTTACTGCCGATGTTACGATTGAAATGTTGTTCGGTAAGATGGAGAAATTGAACACTGCTTTGTCGCGCACTATGTTGGCGGCGTTGACAAAGAGGGTGAGTGAGCGGCGAACAGGATTGTACGGCGTTATGCACTATTTGCACTACGGTTCAACTGCTCGTCAAAATGAAGTGTTTGGTGCAACCAATCGAAAAGAGGTTCAATCCACAATCGAGGCTATTAACAGCCGCCTCTTCGATGAAAGTGACATTGTTGATGTTGACGTCGATGGTGATGACGGCGATTGTCGTGATGATTCCGACATTGAGAGTGTGCACGACGATTCTGATGAGGGTGATATGAAGGACAAATATTATCAGGCAATCCAGCGCACTTTGAACAAAAAACCCGAGCATCAGAAGTCGTCCGTCAAATCGATCATTTCGAAAGAAATGATTATGTTTGAGAAAGGGGGTGAGCGTGGGAAGTACCTCGAGCGGGCGTACAAATGTTTGCTCACAATTCCTCCGAGCAGCATTGAGGCGGAACGTTCATTTTCTTCTGCTGGCGTCATTTGCAGCAAGCTGCGGTCCAGACTGGACGACAAAACGCTTTCGACAATTTTGTTCTTACGAGCTCATTTCAAGAAACAATAATTAATAACTTTTCTGTATCTGATACCGAAGTGAAATATACTCCATGAATTTATAAAAATAAAATTGGTACCATGCGTTGAAGTTCATAATTGCTAGGTCATAAAATGTATGGGCGGTGAAGCCGGTTAACCGGTTAACCGGTAAATGACAAGCTTCGATTAACCGAAACCGGTAAATGGAATCGGTGAAAAACCGGTTAACCGAAAATCCTCAAAATAATTTACCGTTTACCGGGTAATGAAAAGGCTTCGGTAATTGCATTCACTAGTTCCAGTACGCCATTATACAATGAAGTTATTTGCAAGGTGACAGGTTAAATACACATTGCAATAATCTTCCATAATCTCTTTTCTGTCTTTTTCGCTTTATGTTTTTGTTAATAAAAGAAGATGATTTTGTTTTGTACTAAAAACACTATGGGGCCTATTTCTTGCCGCCATTTGCAATTCTGCATAATAAAGGTGCCACCTATTAGGGAATAGTGTAAAGACATAAGCTTTTTAAGCTTTTAATTTTAATTTATGATCAAAAATTTGTATTTTTTGTATTCTTTTTAAATTAATTTTGAACACATTTTGAATTTATTTTTATCAATTTCGGAATTGCTATTTTATGTTTTTTTCATTTATTTAGACATTATATTTTTTTTGAATTGAAAATTGAATTATATTTTTAACAATATATCGTGAGCCATAAGAATTAAGTAAAAAAAGCTATTTTTAAAAGTCTTGAGCCTGTCTTTCTCAAACGAATCACTTTTTTTAAAAGTTTCTTATATAACGACGCTCACCACTAGTATACACCTATTGTTTTTGGGGTAGTTGACCCCCACAGTCAAAATGATTAATAAATGATTAATTTCATACAGGCCAACCGACCACAAACTAATCTTTTTATTGCCAAAAAAGATTTGCCATTCAAGTGGTGCCTAACATGTACGTAAAGCCTTATCAAAGATTTTGGCTCAAATAAAATTTCTCTCCCCAACTTCTATAATAAATAGAAAAAATATGACGTTTTAAGCATATATTCTGCAGGGAAGGTCAGTAATTAACGCCCCATTAAAACATATATATATTTTAAATACCTTTAATTTAGTTTACCAGAGACCTTTATCCAAATTTACAAAACGCTCCAAAATAATGGTTTTCTTCTATTTAATCATGGAATATAATAGGCTGAGTTCTTAAATTTTTTGATATTTCGTTTTTGGGAGGTTTCCTCTCTACGCCCCATGAGGAATGAATTAAACAGAGCTATTTTCTGTCTCACCAATTTTTAATAACATACCAAAATTATTGCACAATGCACATGCTAAGTATAATTCGGAAGATACCACTGGCGGATCCAGGGGGAGGGATTTATGGGGACATGTCCTCCCCTCAGAAAAAAAGTTATCAAAGTGCGATGAGTTATGCATGCGGATGATGGATGACACAATGACTAATCGCAATTACATCTATATTAACACGAAGCGGATAAGGATTAGATTCTGCTTTGGAATAAACGCACGCAGCTCTCAAGATTTAGAGCCATTGTACTTGTCTGATTATAGGCACGATAAACTACCAAAATAGGCTTATTATAATAACATCATGTAAAAAAGCTTCGATACACTGAAATGTACCAAAATCAAGCGTCGAATCCGCCGATGGCTGAATTTAGGATAATTTGCCTTCGCGATACCATATTATTAATTATATTAATTAAGTACAATATTTTTTTAATATTATCATTTTCAAAAGCACAACTTGATTTTTTTTTATCAACAGTTAAGTGTAAAAAAAAAATCTCTTCAGGATGACACTGTAAAAAAAACTACTGCAAAGAAACTATAAATATTTTGCGGTGTTTCTGAATATTTTTGTTCATAAAAATAAATAGAAATTGTGCCCAATAAATTTGGGCAAAATCATAAATGCACATATAAATATTTGTTTGAGTAAACATTTTTTTTGGTGCAATAATAGTTTTTTTTTGTGACAAAAGTTTTTTTACTGTAATTAAAATTTATTAATGGTAACAATCATTTATTTTTGAACAATATTTTGACATTCACAAATTTTTTTTTGGTATTTTATCCCGCGGTCGCTCATCCCGCCAACACTGACACACTTTTTAATTGTATTTCATACAAAGGACGTACACCCCGCCGAATTTTGCACATTTTTTAAGAATTTCGTATAAACGAATTTGATATTTTGGACGCTCACCCCGCCGTCGCCAGCCCTGTTTTGTTACCTTTTATAAAAGGTTTAATATCAGATGATTTATAATAAAGTATACACCTTCAAAATACGATTTATAACAATTGATTTCGACCATTTTGGGGAGAGTTGTAGTGATGACATATATTCATTTTTCCATCTTTTCCAGGTGTCCTGAACGATGCGTTGAACGAGCTGCCAACGG
>JAAAKO020056846.1:0-10590 GCA_010015015.2 Bolitophila cinerea | reverse complement strand
GCTTGTAACTTATGTGCCTAATGCTTGTGATTTAATATGTTTGGCGGAGATATCTTGGCTCAAAACTCTGCTCGTCCTACAAAAAGGCGTCTAGAAGTTAGAACGCCGCTGGACTATTGTATCAGCCTAGAAGGAAACTATGTTGATGAATAAAATCGTTTTTTTTTTCGAAAAAAAATGTTGTTTTTTGTCTAGACTAAATGACTTATTAACCGATGTGATAGCGATCTACCATATGAATAAAAATAGGCTTTTTTAAAGTTTAAGGGTTGCCTACTACTCTAAAAGGTTCCTAAATTTGTTTTGTATAGTATTCTTAATTTTTTCCTGGAATCTACACATTTTAATAGTTACTAGAATACATATCTATTAATCACGATATCACCAAATTTAAAAATATAATAAAAACAAATTTTTCTGCCATTTTTTTATGAATAATACAATAATTAAATAATTTATTAAAAAAGTTAGAAACAATTAAAAACCATTCAGTGTCATATAAAATTTGTATTTAATTAAATGAGGAGATTTTATAGGTATTTATTTTATTAAAACATATTTGGAAAAAAACAGGTACTATGACTCCAAAAAAGGTTCAACGGAGTACCATTTTATATTATCGCTAAATTCTGATATATCGGAAAATGGTTAACTCTTGTGCGAGAAAAAATCGCAAAAACCAATATCAGCGTCAGATCTAATCAGTTTTTGGTTCTGATGCCTAAAATCTGACGCAAAAATCTCTCGTCGATCTTTAGCTCATCTTCAAAACTTAATTTGGGTATTGTTTTTCCCATTCTTTTTGCACAAAGCTTAAATTTTAATTATTTTTCGAACATACATATACATTCCCTTCGGTCATATTGGCGTTGAATTTCATATGGCGAATTTAATTGGTTGGAAAATGTAGGTATTGTTTTTGTTTTTTTGTTGTATTGTCCTAAAAGTTCAACATGCTGAACTTACTCCGATGACACTCCGAAAACAACCAAAATGTGGATTCGAAATTGTCCAACGCCAATCTGACCGAAGGGAATGTGTCCACAATGAAATTATATTGAGAACTGTATGATAGACTATATGACATTTTAACGGATATCATAAGATATAAATTCAATCCCAATTTTCATTCTGACGCCATGTGGATTTTTTTGCTGACGCCAAAGTCTGATACTAATTAAGATACCGTTTCGTACGTAGTGGAAAATTTGGGAGAGCCATGAAACCCCTAAAAACAAAATCAAGAGTATTTTATTTCTTAAAATATTTGGAGATTTTGAATTTGATGTTTTTAATTTTTTTGATTAGGGTTTTTGTTTTTGGTGATTTGGCGTTCGAGTAATGAATTTGTGAATTTTGATTTAGAGATAATTTTTGGGGTTTCATTTTTTAAATTTCAAACCTAAACTCGAGTGTGCATTCTTCTCACTGACATTTTGTGTGAAGAATGCATTGCAGAGTATGCATTCTTCTTAAGTGCATTCTTGTCACCTTGATAAAATCGCGCGTAGCGCATAGGATATTGCATTGAACTGGATAACAAATATTGATGAGAATGCGTACCGCCATGAAAAGCCGATGTCTATATTTGTTGTCATATATATTGTTTATCTTATATTAGCCTGGCCAAATTAAGGTGTCAATGCCGAAGATTTTGGGAAGATAGTATAGACTAAATAAACTCATCAAATCGTCCAAGAAACTAAAAATAAAATTTCTCTTTAAAGAATGTTTTTCAAAAAAAAGTCAACATTTTTAGTTTGGCTCTGTGATTATTTAGCACTATGTTTTGTATCCTAAATGTACCGCTTTTAAAAATGGAAAAAGATAATTGATAGGAACGAATAATAATAATATTATATTTTACCACCGAAAATAAAAAATGGTGGCATAATTTCAGTATAAATTTCATCATACGTAGAGTTTAACCTCTTAACCTTCTGACCATCCATGCATAAAACCCTTTTTTGCATTTCTCCGTAGTTTAAAACAATTAACTAATAAATTCAATATAATATTTTTTTGTTTTTATAATAAATATAAGAGTTTATGAATGAACTCTTATATTTATCTTATATTATTTTATTTATTAAATATTAGAAAGATATATATATACATATACTATATTTTTAAAGTAAATAAGAAAGTGCGGTGGATCGAAAGGACCCGGATGGACGGTCTGAAGGTTAAAAACAAGTAAAACATTATGAGTAAGGTATCATTATATTTATTATCTATTCGAGGGCCCTCAATTCGACAATTTGTCTATAGAAAATAAACGAGGGCCCTCGATTTGACTATTTTTGTATACATAATAATCGTGGGCCCTCGATTCGACTATTTTTTTTGCAGAAAATAATCAAGGGCCCTCGATTTGACTATTTTTCTTATATAAAATAATCGAGGGCCCTCAATTCGACTATTTTTGTATAGAAAATAATCGTAGGCCCTCGATTCGACTATTTTTCTATAGAAAATAATAGAGACCCTCGATTCGACTATTTTTATATAGAAAAAATCGATAGCTCTCGATTCGACTATTTTTCTATAGATAATAATCGAGGGCCCACCTTTTCCTCATCTGTGGGGTGTCACCCATAAAAATTACTTATACACTGCCCCTATTCCATTTAATTAAACTGTTTAATACATACGAAAAAATCAAGAGCCCTCGATTCGACTATTGTTTTATAGAAAATAATCGAGGGCCCTCGATTTGACTATTTTTCTATAGAAAATAATAGAGGGCCCTCGATTCGACTATTTTCTATAGAAAATAATTGAGGGCCCTCGATTTGACTATTTTTTTATAGAAAATAGTCGAGAGCCCTCAATTCGACTATTTTTGTATAGAAAATAATCGAGGGCCCTCGATTCGACTATTTTTGTATACACAATAATCGTGGGCCTTTGATTCGACTATTTTTCTATAGAAAATAATCGAGGACCCTCGATTCGACTATTTTTCTATAGAAAATAATCAAGGGCCCTCGATTTGACTATTTTTCTATAGAAAAAAATCGAGGGCACTCGAAACGACTATTTTTCTATAGAAAATAAAAAAAAAATTGCATGGATGTTATTCGCATCAGAGAAACTACAAAAACGGTAAAACCTGGAATAATTGTAAAAGCGCACTAAAATTTTATTATTTCGTCTAAAATTCTCAAAAATCTTATTTCTAAAATTCCTAATTCCTAAAAAATGTCTATCTCAGTAGAAAATTTTACTTCACCTACAAAAAAATAATTCACAAAAAAACTACGAAACAACCCTAAAATCTCAAGGCACATACGTTTTACAATCTGATTGCAGCATCTGCCAACAAATACTAAACGGTTCCTAAAAGGTAACGCACACCAATTACATAGCACGTGTACATCCGCTGGAACATGTGGCCCACATAAATCTGTAATGTGATTGTCATCCGCGACAAAAAAAAACCCACGGAACAGAAGAAAGACATTCCGCCACCACACAGTTTAGCGCGTATGTATATGAGTGTGTGTGTGTGTGTCAGATTCGGTGATTGTATCTTGAGTTATTTACGGCCGCCTTGTGTCAGGTGCCAAGATTGTCGCATCTCACTAAATCGCGGTGAACGCATGCGCATGCGCATCCGTTGCAGAGGCCAGAGTTGTCTGGTGCAAAAACGTGTAATTATATTTTGAGAATTTATTAAAATTATACGCGACATAAAATATAGTGCATATTCGGACTGAAATGCAGGTTTATGTCGACGGCCACGGCATCCATAGCCCTAAACCACACACACACACACCACAACACACAACCACCCACACATAGCCTGAATAAACGGTGGCGAGACGCCCTCAAACGCGTTTATACTCTTATTGCTGGTTTGTTTCCACATACAGCACACACACACACACACCCACTATTACAGTTACAGTCGCTTATTTCTTCAGACTTGCCCGTGAATTAGAATAAATTTAATATAAACCAAAGGCGACACACACACACACACATGCACATACCACACATCCGCAAAGCGGCGGGCGGCAGCGATGTGGCGGAACTTGAGTTGAGTTTTGACTGTGAACCATTGCTGGCCATATAAAAGCTTAGGGTGCCCGTTTATAAGTTGTTTTCGGGCCGCCTCCCAAATTTACTCCGTAATTGCGTGTTTTACGTGTTTTAAGAGCGATTTTTTAAAACACAATAAAACACGTCAAAACTAAACCGGTAGCCGGACAATTCATTGAAAAAAATTCATCGAATGGACAGTTCATCGAATGGTGAATTCGTCAAATGGACAATTGATCGAATGGACAATCTATCGAACGGAGAATTTATCGATTGGACAATTTATCGAATGGGCAATTTATCAAATGGACAATTTATCGAATGGACAATACCATTCGATCAATTGTCCATTTGATCAATTGATTTTCGATGAATTGTTTTAAACGAATTGTCAGTAAAGCAATAAAACCATATAATTTAAAATGATTTTATGCGTTTTAAGCAGTATGTTTTATTTTGTTTTGACAGATGACAGTTCAACGTCGTGACGTCTGGAATTTTGTTTGAAAAATCGGCGAGTCATAACCTAAGAAATTATCGAACTGTCAGAATATTGCATAAGTGTGTGCTCTATACGGGAAGCACGACAATTCACTGAAATACAATTTACCGAATAAGACAGTTGAACGAAAACACAATTTGCTGTAAACGACAATTCACCGAAAACGGCAGTTCATCGAAAACGACAGTTCACAGAAAAGTAAACAATTCACAGAAAAGTACAATTCACCAAAAACGACAATTCACCGAAAACGACAATTCGCCGAAAACGATATTTCACCAAACAAACAAAACAAAAAAAAAAACAAAAAACAAAAAAGAACAAAAATGGGGGATTGAGTGATGACAAGGAATGGAATTGTCATTTCCGGTGAATTGTTTTTCGGTGAATTGTCGTCTTCAATGAATTGTCATAAACTCTCTTTTGACAGTATTTTGATTTGTTTTGTTATGAATGTTATTTGGATTAAAGATCAAAAAACGGGTTCAAGGAACACCGGCACCTTCAACGAATGTGAAATAATCGTGAAGTATGTGAACACGCCCCCGCCAGATGGACCCTTGGAAGGATCAAAGGAAAACATAAATCAGGCGTGACGGTGCGTAGACTGGGGAAATAATATCGAACTTTAAGAGAACACCTTATTTTTGGACTGTATTCGAAGTCTGTAAGAGCAATCGAGTCGAAACGAGTGAGTTTTCTTACGCCAGTCTAAAATATCAGTAGCATGTGTGAGAATCAAAATTTACGGGCGTAAGAAAACTAACTTGATCTGACTTCCACTACTGGGCGATTGAATATCTTCGGGCTCGATTCAAACATGCCATTTTCCTGTTTACGGCTTAGCATCATAATGGGACCTCATCTTTCAAGGCGCCAGTGAGGAGCGCGTTCTCATACTTCACAAAAACCATGTAGCCTATAAGGTTTTCATATATGAATCTGGAACCATTCGTTTCTTATCTGTTTCCTAGTTATTTAATGGTCATTGGCCGTTGAACCGGAGACCGTCACCAAATGCTTCAAAATTAACGGATCTCATTCAGTAGGGTCATCGCTTCAAGCGAACTGTGCTTATGGATTTATTACGGATTTGTTCATTCAAAGTATTTGGTTATATTAAAGAGGAATTTTCTGGCGAAGGAATCCACTATTCCAACATTTACTCTTAAAATATTGCTGTCTCTGTTGTATTTTTCAGTTTTTCAATATAAAGCAAGGGCAAGGAGAAGCGCCTGTCTTTATTTGGTACAATACACAAGCTGTCCTGAAATTGCTAAGCGTTTCAGATTTTAGTCTGGTCTAGTTCTTAGCTGTTTGTTTTTCTTTCTAGGCGGTCAATCTCCCAAATTATTAACTATCTATCTATCTAGTTCTTAGCTGTTAACTGGTGCAACAGGATCCTGGTATCATAGGTATCCTAGGTATCCTAAGCATGGTTTGGATTCCTGGTAACTAAAGAATCCCAGGCAACGAACAGACACTCCTCTTATGCCCGATTCCATCAAAGTAGTTCAACATTCGAACAGAGTTAAAGTGGTGCAAATTGGGCGTTTAAACTCGATTCAAATGTACAACTATTTTTTTATTTTTATCGTGTTTCATTCTGTTTTAAAAATATTTAAAAATATTTAAACCAATGAAATCAGTGCAACATGTTTAAAATAAGGGAAAAATTGATCGTTATAGTTTTCTATATATACAATTCAAAAAACTACTCCCCTACCCCTATTATGATGTTTAAGATGCCCCATTATTAAAAAGTTAAATAAACGAAAGGGATTTCTTTTATTACATCTTTACGGTGGTCCAATTTTTATCACCCTTTTAGGGGTGTTTTAGTTTGTATGAAGATTCTTTATATATAAAAAATAAATAGGATCAAATAATTTTATTTTTTTAAATAACTGCCATCATTAGATGTTACCCCAAAAAAATCTGATTATTTTCCAACCCTTAGCTCCAAAAAATAATAATTTGGGGGTAAAACCAAAGATGCATTTTTAAAAAAACATGTTATCGATCCTATTTTTTAGTCATATGAGCCAAGCAGCATTTGGAAACTGTGGTATTAGAATTTTTGACTATGAAACCGGTAACGACATCTACCGGTCGATAGCCGAATATGTATAAATTCCAAACCTTACCAAATGTACCAAAAAAGTGGTTTTTGCATCGGATCATCACTGGTGATGAAAAATGTATATATTTCCTGAATCCCAAACGCAAGAGATCGTATGTGGACGCTGGTCAACCAGCACAATCGACCAAAAGACTAAATCGTTTCGGAAAGTAGACAATGTTCTCTGTTTTCTGGGATCAGCGTGGTGTAATCTGGTATGACCTTCTAAAACCTAATGAAACAGTTACTGGTCCACGCTACCAACAACAATTGGCCGATTTGAACCGTGCTTTGCGCCTAGGCAGCACAAAGGGATTTTCCTGGATGAAAATGCACCATCACACCGAACATTGCAGACTCGGGAAGTGGTTGCGTCATATAATTGGGAACCACTTGTCCATGCGGCTTACTCACCACACTTGGCTCCATCTGATTACCACTTGTTTGCATCGATGGGACACGCATTAGCCGAGCAGCGCTTCGATTCATACAAAAATTGTCGAATTGTCAAAATCGAGTTTATTTTATAATCATTCAAGACCTGGTTGAGACCGATTGCCAGAAAATACTAACTAGTAGTAAAAATACAGAACTATTATAAATACTATTTAAATACCATCCAGTATGTTTAAATAAAAAAAAGTATCCAAACGTCAATTTTTAAATATAGGAATTGTTTACTTTCTAGTCCTAAACACCTGATGGTCTCTCATTGGTATTTTTAATACCACGCCTAGACTATTTAGTATAAATGTGTTTAAAAAGTTTTAATTTTAACTGTGCAACAAGTTGTCAACGTGTTTTTTTGCTTTAACCAAATTTTGTGAAATAGAAACGTCAGTTTAAATTAGTGTAATATAAGAAAAATGTAAATTCAACAACCCCTAAATTGGAATGCCACAAGAGAATGGAATAGTAGCCGTCAAGATCTCGAGCCAGTACACCCTTGATAATTTAATCTTTGCCACTGCCAGCAGAGATAGTGAGGTCAATATCTGTAGTCTCTAAGAGACTCTGTCCTAGGTCTGAAAAAGCAGAGGAAAGTAATAAAATTCTGATTAATTCATTTAATTTTATTTAGAAAACAGAAAAAATCTGAATCTGTATTCAGAAAATGGATCTACACTGGAAAGCTTCACAGGACGTGCAGACTGCAGATACCTGGTTCCAAATTTGTCAGTGTTGGAACGTCTGGAGAAGCAGCTATAAGTACATGCTCAGTCTTTGTGTAATCATTTTTTTAGACTTTTCAAACGTGCTCTATAACAGAAAAGCTGAGCCAGACTTTTTATACCAAAGTTGTAAAAATCCGAAGAAAAGACGCCTCAAAGACTTCGTCAGGTACCGTCTTAAAACGTTACTTTTAAAACCAAAATCACAAAAAGTCTTAAGGGCGTCTCTTAGACTTTTCGCCCGTAGAACCGTCTTGATACCTTGGTCGAAATACCGTCTTGAGACCGTTTTGAAACCATTTCTTGCTGCTTTGGTAAGAATTTACATACAAAATTTAACCACCAAAAAAATATGAACACTGTGTTCAGGAAGCAAAACAGAACATTTTGCCGTATTATGTTTTTTTACAGTTTCTGCTTCAAATTCAGCCCTTTAACCAAATTATCTTTTTTTATTAATTAACCCATACAATATATTATAGAAAGCGAAGCAATTTTATTTTTAAATAGTATATATTACTGTTTTTTGTAGCTAGTCTTAAAGTGTAGGACCAATCTAAAAATAGCTAGTATTTATTTTTAGATTTAGATACAAAAGTCAGTAGAATCCTTTTTTTATATTGGAAACAAAAATCCTTGTTGAGGATTAAACGTGAATATAACATTAAGAATAAAAATTCCAAAAATTTTGTATTTGTGTTTTGAGAAAATTTAGGGGGTTGCCCAATATTTTTTAAAATAACGGCCACCCTAATATAAATAAATATATAAAATACATTCGCTAAACCAAATATACTCATAATATATAGCCAAACCGGGCGGACAAAACGTGCACACACACACGAAAGACATATAGTACATATATATTATACAAACATTATACTATACATATTTGTGTAGTAAGATATATCGACATACATAAATATGTGCTTATGTATAAAGATCGTAATGGCCTTAACTAAATCAAGAGCTTGGCAATGCGAAAGCTTTTCGGTAAATATTTTGGAGCAGCAGAAATAAAGTGTTCGTGTTTGTGTACGCAGCGATGTGTGTGTGTGTGTGTGTGTGTGTGTGTGTGTGTGTGTGTTTATGTATATTTGTGTATTTGTGCTTTGTGTCATCAGAAACATACAAACGGCAACCGAACGACAGAAACGTGACTATGCCAATTCGGATATTCTTGGGTCGTGCGGATTGCATTTACAAAATTGGTGCCAGAAGCAACGCAATTGATGAAATTCGTTTAAATACATTAGATTATTGAGGCTAACTGGGTTTTTAAAAAAAAAACTTTTAAATACACACAAATACAGTTTAAAATTTGACTTTAATGGTGTTGGTTAGAAGAGGTGACCTTCAAGTTGGGGTGTGGGAGATAATAGTTTTTTTTTCGGAAATGTCATTATTTGATTTAACAAAAATTTTATTATTTTTTCGGGATGAATCTATTAAATGTACTACTTTATTTTCTCTCTACATTGATTATGATTATTATTTTTCCCCTGCGACAGGTATTACTTCTGCATTACTTGTTTGATTGAAAATTGGTATACTTAAGTCTTGATGGTTTATGAGTAATAAGATAATCATAAAATGGACGGCAAAGTCCCTCTTAAATACGGTGACCATTCGTACTGTATTTTACAGGACAGTACTGTATTTTAGGACGTTGTACTGTATATTTTCTATGATTTCTTCAACTTATACAGGACATTTTGTATGTTTTGTTCTGCATTTTATAAATTTTACTTATAAATTTTGTATTTGTCCTGTATCTTAGCTGAACACAAATGGTAACCGTACTCTTAAACCATGTAATCAGTTCCAGTATAACTTGCAGAAAAGTTTCTGTTATTGTACATTTAAATTTAAAGAAACCTTTTAAAGGCTGCTTTTGCATTATTAAAGTTGATTTAAAAGCGATTTAAAGCCAAAGTCTTTTAAGCTATATAAAAAGTATCAAACTTTAAATAGGCTTTTATTTAATAATGTTTATTATTCTGAACGAACTCTTCTGTTGACGATGAAGTTCCATAAATATCAAAACAATTAGACTTTTTTTAAATGCCAATTTAGAAGGTTTCTTGTTTAAAAGAAAACACTAGCTAAAACTAATATATGTATTGCCAGAGAATGGAAAAGCTTAAACACAATCGCCCCAAAAATATTTTAAAAGGGACCTTTTTAAATGTTAACCTCTTGCCCATCTTAATTGGGATCTTTTCGGCCATTTTCATTATCATAATTCTTAATCGGAAGTACCAAACAAGCAAAACTGACATTATGCAAATACAAATTAATAATTAAAAACTAACGGTACTTTGGTTATTTCTTATGCCTTATTTCTACCCGCGTTTTTTTAATACTGTAATATTGGGTTATATTAAAAATATTCTGTATGGCCATCTATTGGTAAAGACTAACTAACTATGTACTGTGTATTTTTAATAAAGCCATCTATCGGCAAAAGTATGTTCTATTTTTGGAGCTATTGTTTTTTTATTTTCTTCTTGTTTCATGTACTAGAAGGTAGATTAAAATTAGCATATAATGCGTTTTTTTTCTTCTCGTTCTCAATTTATTCGCACTGCAGCCATGATTTAACGTCGTACTTTTATTAGGGCACTGTTGTTTGAGAATCACATTTATATGTAGTCCTGCTTTAGAACCTATGGCGATCGCTATACCTTAGATTTAGATATTATTTCCATCATTAGATCTAGTATACATTCGTTTGTAAGTTTTCA
>JAAAKO020056835.1:0-10590 GCA_010015015.2 Bolitophila cinerea | reverse complement strand
AACTTGTTTTCGAGTATTTATGTTCGTTTTGGAAGTATTTTTTTTCCTTTTTTTAATTTATTTATATATATTTTTTTTGTTTTTTTTTTTTTTTTATTTTATATACGTTTTATTATATTTATGAACAATTTATTTTAATCCGTTTTATTTTTGTTTGGTATTTTAGAAAGCTGTCAAACTGAGTAAAATAAAAAAAATATTATATTTACATTGAAATTGATTATTTACATTGAAAATGATAATAATAATTTGGGCCAAAACTAGGAACCCAACAAGGCTAAATCAGGTCGTGATGAATGGTTGGAATTGTATAGCGAGAACCTTCACAAAACCACTGCCCTTGCCATAATAACCTAAAAAAACGACTTGCAAATATATTTCTACGAAAAAGCATTTTTGAAAAGTTATTTACCGCATTCTTATGTTTTCTTTGTCTTGGCGAGCTATGTCGCACCTCGCACATTTTTAATGCTACATATGCGCTCAGACCTGCAATATACGCTTAAACTGCATTTGTACATAAGTAATTCAATCTCAATTTACATTCTCACTCTTATACAGCGTGTATAATATGGTAGTTATACACATACATGGCATATTATATGTCAATTACATCGATCGGACGATCGACGTTTAAATTATATCGCGTTGCACGTGATTATTGAATGCGAATGATGGTTTTAGCAGGCGACAGAGCAAAGAGGAACATATATAGAGATAGACTATATAAATATATTATAATATAAATTAATTGGCTTCGCATAAGCGAAATTGAGATGTACTAGAGCATGTGACAACAAACCAGTTAGACATATACAATTCATGTTCTGGTAATTTGACATTCAATAAACTACACTATATACACCACTCATCAGAATCGCCATACATATTCATAGTGAAATAAGCAAAGATCGACAAGAAAGAAGAATTAAACAGAAAATGCAAACAATGCAAAAACTGTATATAGATTGTGTGCATATTATTATATATATAGTATAAATTATAGTAAAAATAAACAAAAGTGTCGTGAGAATGCGAGTAAAGTGATCGCAAGCTTTAAATGCAAATAAAACGCATGCAATAATTGCATTTATCGCTTCGGAACATATAATGATGGTGTGACCATGATCTTGCCCAACAAATTCGAATGTGCGCGGCTTTTGAGAATACGGACAATGTGGGAATTATATTCGATCAATTGCAGTAGGTTCTTATGTTTACTTGGAAACATCAGATATTTATCACAGATCCTGGACAATCATTTCAAATTTCTATATTAAAGATCAATTTTTATGGAAATAAAAAACTATTAACACTAGAACCTAAAGTGTTTTTATTAAGATCCAAAGTTACAATCGTTATTTTATTATTATTTGATAGCTCCATTCCGTTTAACTAGTTTGGATTCTTTATTCCACTGTATTCCTAATGAGAATTGCCACTTTGTAGGCATGTATTCCCGTGGGAATATACCATCGATTGTCAGCCCGAATTGAGCGTTGCCAAACTGTAGGATCAGGTGTGGAGTTGCAAGCTTATATATATATCTATTAAACTATCACCTAAGTTCCAGTGTCATTCTGCTGACGTGGTCCATCGTAGCTCAACGTAACCAAAGGACCATTGGAAACCATACCAATAATCGTTCTGTAGCCAGCCATTGAAGCGATCGTCTTAGGATCGATCTGATCAATCACAAGCTGCTCCGAGTAAGATACAAAACTGATCGGGTGCTGCATGTTCGCCCTGCATTTATTCGCATTCATCCGATCGTGCCACCGCTGATTCTCCAAGTTCAGATAGCTTACCGCGGTGCCGGCAGCAACCCAGGAAATCACAAATTCATAGCTTCTGCTACTTCTGATGCACATCTTAATGGGATTCGACTGGTCTATGTTAATCGGATGCGGAATAAACGATTGCAACGTGTACATCGTTTTACAGAGCCACACGATCAAAACAGATAGTATCAGTGCCAACGAGGGATTCAGAAGCAGCCATCTCGACAGCCGCATACTATCGTTTCGAGTATCCACTTGTAGAAATTCTATAATCCGTTCAGTTCTATTCGGTTTATATACGAGTACAATTGATTCTTTAAATCGCACTTTAAATGCTAATTGAAAAATTGAAACAAATACTATCTAATTTATATTCAAATCGCGGTTTAGCACGAATCGGGGGAATTGACACATTTTCTGTATGATAAATGCAATCGGTTTAGAGCGAATTGGAGGAAGTGACTTTTTGTATATGATACTTGTAATATTTTTTTTGTCGGTAGAGCCAATGAAACAATAGTAAAAAATATTTAAACAAAAGCTTCTAAATTTATATAGTAATATTTTTTTTATTTTAAAACAATATATATTTTAAAGTCCCGTGCAAACGATTCTATGTCTCGAGACTTGGCTGATGGATTATATAAATGGAAGTGGGTTAAAAAGGTGTCGATACATACATTTATACCAAGTAAAGATAAGAAAAGTTTAAAAAAGATAGTGTTTCAAAAAATGTCGATGCTGCATCATATTTGTCCGTCTAATCCTAGAAGCAATAATACTCTAGATAAGAAGTTAGGTTATGTTTTTGTTATGAATATCTTGAAATAAGACGTATTTGAATAGTTTTAAGACGATACATTCGCGGATATTCGTTAAAATGTATTAAGTAGACACTATTTTAAGTTTTTATCATGTTCTTTCTATTTTACAAACGGTTTTATGGAACAATAATTAAATGATATTTGAATATTTAAAATGTGCGCGAAAACAAGCCATCTGTTGACGAAGAAAATAACTAAAATACAGCCTCGAATTAAAGAGATGTTCGTTACAAGTCTGTAATAGAAAAAATGGTACATTTCGTGTCTATCTATTAAAAGTCTATGGTCAAATAACATCAAAAGCATTTAAGTCCCAACAGCAGGATCAATTATTGTGGTCGGGATCAATTATGCGCATGGGATTTATTATTTATTATCAGAATATCAATCAGAATATTTTGGTGATACAAAAAAAACACAAATTCCTGAAAGCCTCCATAAATCTCAACACCAATGTAAAAATTTCAAAGATTTTATAATCAAATATAGATTAAACAATTTATATTTAGTATAATAAAAAAAAATCTGATAGATGCTTTATTATAAACCACAAGGATACTTGCCACAATATAACTTTAGGCTGTAACTCACAAATCATATTTTTACAGTTGTCGAATCCCATGCTTCTCGAAACCCATACGTCTCAAATCACGCACGCTTCTCGAAACTCACACTTCCACTTCCACTCATATGTAGAAATGTTTAAGTATTGGGATCCTTCAAGGAATGAGGCGTCTCAGTGGAAATTTTTGGTATTAACAAATTTGGCGACACTCCCTACCATAGACTTTAATATATAGACACAAAATGGACCAGTTTTTCTATGTACGGACTTGTAATGAACATCTCTTCTATTCGAGGCAGTATTTTAGTTACTTTCGTCGTCAACATATGGCTTATTTACGCTCACATTTAAAAAAAAAAAATATTATTTAATTATTTTACAATAAAATAGCTCGTAAAATAATAAGGAACACGATAAAAACTTAAAAGAGTGTCTTTTTAATACATTTTAACAAATATCCGCCATTGTATCGTCTTCAAACTATTAAAAATTCGTGTAATTACAATATCTCAAAACTGGTCTAATAACTCGATACATTAAAATTGACTGCCTATTTTCAAATAGATGTTCATAATAAAACATAACCTAACTTATTCTCTAGAGTATTATTGCTCTAAGCTCCCTACCATAGACTTTAATATATAGACACAAAATGGACCAGTTTTCTATGTACGGACTTGTAATGAACATCTCTTCTATTCGAGGCAGTACTTTAGTTACTTTCGTGGTCAACATATGGCTTATTTACGCTCACATTTCAAAAAATTAAATATTATTTAATTATTTTACTATAAAAAGCTTGTAAAAAAGTAAAGGACATTATAAAAACTAAAAATAGTGTCTACATAAAACATTTTAACGAATATCTGTGATTTTATAGTCTTCAAACTATTAAAATACGTATTATTACAATATCTCAAAACTGGTCTAAAAACTCGGCACGTCTAAAGTCGACTGCCTATTTTCATAAAGATGTTCATTACAAAAACATAACCTAACTTCTTCTCTAAAGTATTATTGCTCTTAGCTCCCTACTGTCAAAAATATTAACCTCATTTTTTTGTGTATACATCTGTGTTAACTTTTGCATCAACATGTACACATAACCTCATAATAGCACTTGTTTGACTGACGATGTGAGCTCTAGTGAGAATGAAGGATCCCTATAGTGTTCATAAATATTTTAAAAACAATATTTTAGATACACCCTATATTATTTTTTTTAATTTGTTCTTTAGCTAAAAATGCACAAAGCGCAAAGGTCAAGCACGCGCTTGCGCGTGCCATCAGATTTTTTTGATAACAAAATTATTCCATAATTATTGATAATATAGAAAGGGAGACACAAATATCTGCATTTGGAATTTTTACGATCTGTGAATTTCGAGAAGCGTGGGTTTCGAGAACAGATGACATTTCAAACGGCTCTGATAAAGAAAACGGTGAAATAATAAAAATGCGGTAACTCAATTTTTCCACGCACTATGGGGAATATCATAAGCGATTATATTATATCGCCCTTTTATTAAATTCAATTAATTTTTTATATTTAAAATAAAGGTTTAATTTATAAAAAGTTTTTCTGAGTCGAAGTGGAGACGGAGTCTGAGTCGAAATCGGAGTTGTTTTTTGCATTTTATATGTCTGGAGTCGGAGTCGTACAATTTTGTAACGACTTCACAGTTATACCTATAACTAAATATTTTTAACCGCAGACAGAGAGTTTGTGGACTTTCAAACTTCGAGCGGAAAAATAATACCAACCACATATATGCCGAAAATACTCATAAAACCAAAATACCATCATATGCCTTAAATAACAGATCGCAGATAAAAGACTGGAAAAACTGAAAGAATAGAATCCTAAAATAATGTTTTTGTGAATTTTTTATTTGTTATTTTTTAGGGTTTTTACAGGATTTTGGCTTACACGATTTTTGAGAATTTGTTTTTTCAGGCATTTGGTTCTCAGACATTGGTTCTAAGGACATTGATTTTAGAAAACGACAAAAACGACTTCGGAATTTTCTAACCGAGTCATAAAACAAGTGTTCGCGGGATGAAATTAAAAATCATAATTTTCTGTGGAGTGTAATTCCGTGGAATATAATTCCAAATAAAAATCTAAATATTTTGCAGGATAAACTCACGGTATTACCTGGTAGGTTTATTTTAATTTGTTTAAAGTTAAATGTTACTGTGTATTTTTAGCAGAAGCGAGTGTCCAATTAAGTTACAAAACAACAACAACAAAAATGTGAATTGTAATACCGTAGGACGTAATTCCTAAGAAAAAACAATATTTTTGCAGGACAAAACTCCCACAAATATGTATGTTTATTTGTTCAGAGTCAATTTTTTAAATGTGTATTCACCATATGTCTGTGGAAATAGGGTCCGCGGAATAAAATGTTATTTTCATGTGACGAAATTCCAAAAATGTCCTGTTATGATTACTGTAAATTTAATCAAATGTTACATTGTAATCGCCATAGGTCCGTATAGAACGAGTGTCCGCGGGATGAAATTAAAATAATTATTTTCTGTGGACTGTAATTCCGTGGAATCTCATTCTAAAGAAAAAACTAATATGTTTGCAGGATAAAGCCCAGTTATTCAGAGCCAAATATTAAGGTGTGTTTTCGCCTTATGTCTGTGGAAATAGGGAGTTAAATGAGGTGTAATTTCGCGTAATGAAATTCCAAAAAAATGTCTTTTATTTCCACGGATGTTACTCTAAATTTAATTAATGTCAAATATTGCAGCGTGTATTCGCCATTTGTCTAAAAAACGAGTGTCCGTGGGATAAAATAAAAAAATCTAAATTTTTTGTGGGTTGTAATTCGTTGGGACGAAATTTCAAAGAAAAACTCAGGATAAAGCACAAATATTTCAAAGAATATTTATATGCTAATTTATAATATAACTGTTTTAACTGCTATATTGCCCATAAAATTAGGGTACGCGGGATGACATTTTAAAGTATTTTGTTTTTTAGAATAAACGGACAATGTTAAAAGGAATTTACTATACGATTGGACGAATTTCTATTGACCGAATGCTTGAAAAATGCAGTTTAATCAAAATCCGATAGACCGAAAGGTATCACATTTTTCCCCTTATCAATTCTTAGTATTTTTTTAAAGGTGGATCCAGATAACAACCCCCCATTACCCATTTAAGTTTGTATGAAACTTCTTTATATAAAATTTAAAAAAATATAAGAATCGAATCAATTATTTTAATAAAAAATAACTGCATCATTTCATTACATTTCACTTAATTCAAAAAAATAGTAAAATACAATAAAAAAATTAAAATATTCGCCCAATCGAGGGACACCGGGTAAAAAGTTCGAATCCTCACTGTCATCGGAGTATTATTTGTAATATATTATTATTTGTAATATAATATTATTATTATTATTATTTGTAATATATTATTATTAATATTATAAAAATACTATCCTCCGATGACATAGAATTTTCGTTTTTTTAACAATGTTTTTATAAAAAAAATTATCAAATCTCTTCGATAAAATTAGGATTTCTAACCTCAATTTTTAAGTTTTTATAAATAATTATATAAGTATGAAAAATTGAATTTATTGGTATAAATATTACCAACCCTAATCGAAAATCCTAATACAAACAGCTAAATTCCTAATAACGTATAATTTAATTTAATCCAATCAAGAATATCATTATTAATATTTACAATACAATCAATAAAAATATTAAAAATTAGAAAATAATTAATTTAATTATTTATCTATACATTATTTGGCCGAAAGCCCCATAATGATCGAATTTCAATATGATAATTTTCAAAATAAACATACGAAATTGCTCAGTTCACTCGAAATTAATACAAAATTATCATTTCTACGGAAATAATCTCAAATATTATCACTTCTACGAAAATAATCACAAAATAATCAATTCTATTTATTAATATTAATAACCATAATCAAAAATCTTAATACAAACAGCTTAAGTTCTAAAACCCTATAATTTAATTTAATCCAATCAACAATATCTTTTTATTACTTAAAATATTTTAGTACGATTATACAATCGATAAAAAATATTTGGAAAAAAAAATTAATTTATTATTTAAACTTTATTTCCAAATTACTTTAATAAAATAGGTACAATTTTAAAAAAATACCGGAAAGCTCCATAATTATCGAATTTTAATATGATAATTTTCAAAATAAACACTTGAAATTAAAACAAATTTATCATTTCTACTAAAATAATCACAAAAATTATCACTTCTACGAAAATAATCACAAAATAATCATTTCTATTTATTTATAATAAATATCAGTACGTTCATGAAAAAATATACTCTTCATTAATTTATTTAAATCAAATTAAAAAGAGTTTAAGAGAGCTCTTTATAATCAACCACAAAACAAAGATTACTTATAGATCACTAAACTATATATATACTCACAAATCATTGTCATCCACATTGTAATTGCAATTGCCCTGGGCTCCATTTTTGCTTCCGTTCACGTTTAGCGCCTGCTGCTGGACTCCATTTATGTTTCCGTTTCCGTTTTTCTCCTGCTGCTGCTGCTGCAGTCCGTTTCCGTTGGCCAACTTGACGTCACTCATTTTCTAATTGCGCTTTTCTTAGCAGATAATCACTTAATAAATAATAATAATTTTATCGGTCAACGCACTATACTGTTTTTGTCTATTAGTACAATTTATTTTTATTAATGGTCTGCTTTATTGTTGGCGAATTGAAATCGAATGATATTTTTCTTTTTTAGTCTCTGTTATGGTCCTAAGAAATATTTCTGAGCGTATATGCGTCTTCACTCTTGAATGTCTCAAATGCAACTGATTGTAAGATGCAGACTCGTTTAAATTATATGCAGTGAGACACACAGACACGATCGCTCTCACATAGTATTTATTAATTCAGAGAGGATCTTATCGTAGTAAATACGCGAGCAGAGCTATACGAATGATAAGATTTTTTTTCTTCTCCCAAAGCCTTTTTAAAAAAACATATGATTTTTGTTTCTTCGGTTTAGCATTTATTTTATTTTGTTTTTGCGATTGAAACGAGGCTCTATTTTATTTTGTGTTTGTCTAATGAGGCATTTTTTCTTCGGTTTCTTTTTAAAATGGGTTTAATAAACTATATTCAGCAAATTAAAAAATGAAGAAACAACAACATGATTATATTTTGTTTTTCTGAAGATGATTACTATGGAAATTCCAGAACTAGTAATTACGCACGGCCCTGACGCGCACGCATGTTTTGCTATATACTTCGTATATATGATCATTATATAGCAAAGCGACATCGGGCATATTATTAATAATGATTATTGCATGATCTCTGCGCTAGTGCGGTTCCGTTCGAATTGATTGGACTCTAAAAATACTGTGTTTTTAATTAAACTTTCATTATACATACATAAGATGTAGATGAGCTGACCCGTAGCTGATCGTGTGACAAAATGCAATTGAATTTGTTATTCTGGATGCGATACGTTCCACACACAGTTTGTTGGTCGGCGCACAAAGATAACCCCGACGACGCGAGCATATCAGAAAAAGGTCTCTCATAGAGATCGGCTGAGATCTTTAATGAGCGCTATCGAGACAACAACAAAAATAAGTTGTTAATAAATAACCTAAAATCATCAAACAAATATACAGGGTGTCCCGTAACTCAACGTCATAAATTGGAGGGCAGATAGAACACATAATGACATAATGAGCAGAAAATGGAAACATGACATTAGATAGGCACATAAATATAGACAGTTGTCCAAAATGTTTGGGATTTTTCACATACTTTGACCATCCCCAAACTCATATTTGGAGAGAATGGGTAAAATGTAAAGATGTCATTAATTTTAGCAAAAACCATTTATTCTATCTAATTATTTGTTTTATTATTTTTCTTTCAAATGTAGAAGTTTCATACAAACTCTAAATGTCAAAAATATCGAGAACTATCGATATTTTACTAAGGGCATGTTTCGATTTTCTGGTCAGTCATGATGTGTTCTATCTGCTCTCCAAATTATGACGTTAACTTATGGGACACCCTGTATATATTTAAATAATTGTGAGCATCATAATGTTATACAGAGAGAAATGCATTTGCGCACCGTCTACGTGACGCCTGCATTATTGTTATATAAATAATTAGGCAAGCAATAGGAAAAAATGTACATGCCATATTAATTATTGTTATCAATTATATTATATTGTATATCAATGTTTATTTTTGAATGCAATAACTGATAAATGTGTTATTATGGCCCGGCGCATTGGGATTTTATCTTTTTTTGTCTCTGTGCTGTTTTTTAATTACCGAATGCAATGTGTGATTATGGTTTTTGTGAATTGGAGACAATTTTGGTTGAAAAGTAAATATAATTTAGTAAATTTGGAGATGGATTTAAGAGTTTTGTTTGTTGAATTCATGATTTGTTTTTTTTAGGTTATGTCGACAAAGAATTTTGCCAACTGACCGTTTTTTAAATTAATACAATGCAATTGCGGTGATTATGGTTTTTGTTAATTGGTGAAATTTTTTTTGAAAAGGTCATAATTGACCAGAATATAAAATATGACCCTATTAAAATATCGATATATTTCGATATATTTTGGCACTCTTATCAATACTGTAAGAATCAACACTGTATATCATTATTTTTAGAGTTTCACAGCAAAAAATTCTATATTTTAGGTATTTTTGTGATGCACCCCAACTATGCATACCACATTCATGTTTAGCGACCTCGATTTACCCAAGAACCACTCCTTCTAGTCTGATAGTCAAAAGGAGTTAAGCTTGTACTCGGTAAAAACTTCTTCAATAAAATAAAGAATAAAAATAGATATACCAAAAAGATATGTTCAATATCTTCAAGATGGGTTCAACATCTTCAAGATGGGTTCAACATCTTCAATACGGTCAAAAAAGTATATGGAGAAACCATTTATACATTTTTTTATTTTTGCTTGGTAATTCAAATATTTTTGAGGATCCATCTAGAAACAAAAAGCAGCTCCTGAATGGACGGTTTTAAGGAGGTCCCATGTTTTTTTTGTTTTGTGTTTATTCTTTTAATAAAAAAATTACACTGGAATTATATATATATATATATTGGGATCCTTCATGCTCACTAGAGGCGCTGTTTTCGCGAAAGGGGTTTGGACACCGATCTGTCAAACAAGTGTAATTATGAGGTTATGTAAACATGTTGATGCAAAAGTTACCACAGATGTATACAAAACAAAATTAGGTTAAATTATATTTTTGACAAATAAAATGCTAATTGAAGGACCTCTATATATACATATATATGTATATGTATATATATATATATATATATATATATATATCTGTATATATTAATTTCTACGAGGGCTTTTCT
>JAAAKO020056834.1:0-25199 GCA_010015015.2 Bolitophila cinerea | reverse complement strand
CGACTCGTCTTGCCGCCGACTTGTGCTTCTGCCTGCTGCCAACACCTTCCCGTGATGCTTAGATTACCTCATCTAGTACACATAATTGTCGGCAGCAGTTGGAAGCACAAGTCGGCGGCAATCGAATCCCCCGCATAATAATAAGAACAACATAAACAGACTTTCTAAATTTGAATTCATAATTTGAATCATAAACATATTATTTTAAATAATGTTTAAAAATTTAAAAGTAACTAATTTTATTTTGTTTTACTAAATTATTATATATTTATTGGATTTGATATATTTGGTCGCTTACTAAAACTATCCGCTTAGATTAAATTCTAACTGATAAGATTTTATGGTTCTCAACGGGAACTGCCATTTGATTTATTCTCTTTAAAGGAACATTTTTCGATATTTTTTTAAATTTGGAATTTTTATTAATACTGGACTTTTTTAATAATACGAATATTATTTTCAGGGTTAAAGAAATCGTGCCTTTTTTTAAATTATCATAACCAAAACAATTAATTAATTTGTAAAATTAAATAAATTTTTGTTAAAACAAAGTTAAAGTAAGTTTATTAAAAAAAAATGTTACGAACATTTAAAATTACACATATATTGTTATATTAATTATGAATTCGTTGTTTATTTTGTCTAAAAGACTTTAACTAAAAATATAAACGTAAAGAGGTATTGTAGCCCAGATACTTAATATATATAACATAAATATAATATAAATGTATGCACTCAATTTAAGTTTTGAAAAATACAAAATTTATGCAGAAAACTAAATTGAATTATGTCAGTTTTGTGATATAAACTATCCTTCTACTAGATTAAATGTAGAATATAGTATACAAGTAATAAAGTAAACATTATTTATATTGATCTATTGAAGTATATAAGGTTCGATCTCTGCAAAGCATTTAATAAATATCTGTTTATGGTGTGCAGAGCTTGAGTAAACTGCACAAGTGCATAGTGCAACATAGTGCACCGCAGTGCACACAACATTACAAAATGATTTCTTGCAGCAGCATTGTACCGGGTGTGCGAGATATTTTTTGTCCCTGTAAATTTGGTGCTCCGGAACTTGTGCAAATTATTTATATATTTATATAAATTTATTTATATATATATAATTTTTCCTTTAAATAAATTGCCGTTTGTATTGTATTTTCAATTTGTGCAATTGTTATTTATATATCGCCATGCATTTGCGGTCAAAACAAATGCATTGTGCCAAAAGCGGCCATTGCTTGGGAAGTCGCGAGTGCAAGCTGCAAGGCTGCCCGCCAAATTAAGATGTATTTCTTTAGTAGTCAATAGTGCATGCGGTACATAAATATCATTTGTGTGGTATAGCGGTTATGATGTATGAACAGGTCTTTATTTCTAAGAATACTAAACATTTAAGAAGCGGAATAAAACTGTATCGATGGTATTGTGAAACATAAATGCAATCGTAATATTTCAATCTGTCGGATTGCCGTAAGCCAATGCAGAGTGATTTAATATGGGTTTATTACGTACATATGATCATATAGGTCGGTACAGCATGCATATAAAGTCCTTTACGTGTGGAAATGCATACGTAATATATGTAGAAGAAGCTTTCTTCAAAATATAAGCCGGTATCTGTTTAAATTATTCAAAGATAATCGCCTTTACAGAGAGCTTATTCTTATACACGCATTTTTATCAAGAAATTATGTAGCACGTTATAACAATGACAAATTTTAATTTAAATGTTATTCGACGACGAACTCTGGCTGAGTTTTTTTCTCATAATTTTTATATAATAATGAGTAGAAAGAAAAATTCAAAAGTTTTTTTTTAAAGAGTTAGTAGTGCTCAAATTATCAAAACACCCTTTAATTATTAGTTATTAACTGTGACTTATAAAAGATATTTAAAATGTTTAATTAAACCATAATTATAAATAAATAATAAACTACAATAAATCAGTATATATTTACGTGTTTATTTTCAAAACGACTGCTAGTCCATTTGTGAATGAGTTTGTTTAAATGAATGTGTATTTAGAGACTCGCAAAAACACACAAACGTATATCCAAGGCAAACGCATTAAAAATTCGGCATGTTTATCTTAACTCTGTACAAATCTCTGTATCAATCGCCAAAACGCACACACTCACACACAAATTTATGTTTATTAATTATTTTCCAATAAAATCTGTTGGCGCAAATAACCCCTTTTACAACACACTCGCACGTGAAAACATTTAATTTTCCTGAAATTTGTATATTTACTAACGGAAAAATTTCTAAACCTCTTTTAGAAGCGAATATTTAAACTCCCGATACGCGATACTAACGAGAGACACGATATCAAGCAAGCTCTTAAATGATATACGAAAAGCTCTGACGCACAACGCGATGTATATACGAACGCAATGAAAGCTGACGAAGTTCTACTAGCTACTCCAGTTTTCATTCAGTTATTAAGCTCGTTCGCAATGGAAATGGAACAAATTCTCGCATCTCGCTACACACACACACACACGCAAACATTTTGGAGGGAATCCGATGCAGAGAGAATTCACTCTGGTGCGTTCGCTCGTTTTTATATGAACATTGCTGTGCTGGGGAAATGTTTTACGTGTGCGCAATCACGCTCTTATATCTGTAGCGGCGGGAAATTTTGCACAGACTGGAAAACTGAGCTTTTAAAACGCCGTACCGTTTTGCTGTGCATTTACATGCGTCCTCGCTTATCACAAGAGTGATCCATTTAAATTCGTAATAAATAAATTTTAATCAAGCTTTCGTTTATACTAAAATATATTTAAAAAAACAAAACCGATTTATATAAAACGCAATGAGGCCCGCGTTCGTTAACACTTTCCATGTTCACACAAAACAAATGCCTTAGTGCAGTTTGTGAGATTTATATTTGGAGCTTTCAAGTACTTTATAATTCTATATACTTGTGCTTTTGAGAATTGTTGTCAACGAACTCGTCTTTAGCATTAGTATCCGTTTATCCGTTTGTAGGGTGATATATGTGAGTTTGCGTTAAGTAGAAAGTAATGCACCCTCATTTCGTAGCTTTGCGAAAAAAAAAATTAGTGTGGTTTTTATTCTTTGATTTTTTTTGCATCTTTTTATATATCTATACTTCTATTTGCGTGTGTGTGTGTGTGTTTGTGTGTGTGTGTGTGTGGCTTTTCTTTCCATCCGCCCGCTGTCTATGAAGTATTTATGGTGTGCCTGAGTATATAATAACAACACACACACACACACTCAAAGCAAAAGGATGGATTTCAAAAGCAAAAACGCACAGAAGAGTGATGAAATTTCTTTGAGATTATGTTTTTAAGAAGCTGTAAGGGTTGCGCGCGCTAAATTCCTGCGGCATGTTTTTATTGGGTTGCGCAAGTGGTGCGAATTTACAATATATATATTTAAATGTAAACTTGTGCGCGTGAAGATATGGATACGGAAATAACTGAAGTAATTAGCTAATCCAACGTATTTAATTGAATCATATATTTAATCGAGATTAAAATTTAAATAAAAGTAAGCCGTTTTTAGTATTAAGTTTTCGGATTATAGTGTAATCAATATAATATTGCATAAGGAACCATCTCAAATAATATTAACTTATCAATATTAAGTTAATTTTATTATTTTTTGTATATATATATTCAGTTTGTCAAGACAATTAAAGTGGCTTATGCACCACTTAAATGTTTAACACAATTATTTGTTTTTAAGGCATTTGAATTAATATATGAATTAATATATGTTCATAAATATTTTATTTTATATTTATTAAAATGTATTTTTTATTTCTCTTTAACAAGCTTTCATAAAAAAACTATAACAGATTTTTTCAAATTTTCAGGATTATTAAGTAAAACACATGAAAGAGACATAGAAAATACTTTTAAATAATACTATCTTTAAAACAACTCAACCGTAAAATTCAAAACTTAGGTAAAAATTAGAATAAACTTACGGAATCATATATTCAAATATAATCACTTGTTGATGTGATGATTTTTAATTACAATCTATTTAGATAAGTTTTCCTGCTGTCAAGGTTTTTGATTTTTAGAATCATTCAAAAACATTTAAAAATAAAGACCTTTTAATCTAAATTATTATAATTTAAATTAAATATAAATAATTTCACAACAAACGAAATTTATTTTGAAATTAAAATTAAATATAATTACTTGCAAAATACCCTTTCAACAATTATATTTTCAGACTCAAGGTTTATGACAAATTCTTTGTTATATACTTACATATTAATTCAAGATATGATTAATATTAAACATAATATTAAAACTACATACGAATTTCGACATCCGTTACGTTGTCGGTCTCAAATCAGAGTAGTAGTTAGAAAATAGCTAAATTATAAGTTTTATCTATTTCTACATCTGATCTTAGCTTTTTTGTCCCATTAACACTTTTGATTTGAGAATGACGATTGATTCAATATGAAAATGATAAATCATATAAATGTGCATTTCCGTAAAGCTTTTTTTTAAAACGTAATCTTTAAAATGTGATTAAATTACCGGTATAATTCATTTCAAGAGTAACGGGATACTCACCGCGTGTACGGTGAATTTAGGCGACGTCGACCAGGCATAATATTTAAAACTCACATTCGAATTTTGGCCAGTGTACGCTCTCTCTGGCCAAAATTAGTTGCATATCAATTACTGCAACATTTTATTTTGAAAAGGCGACCTTAAATTTGTCATTTAGGGATTGAATTTATGAAAAGCGCAGTTCGTGTTGAAAGTGCAGACTGCAACATTGAAAATGTTTGGAGTATCAGCGCGTGACGAGGTGCACATGCACTGTACATTCCCACACATCATTGGAAAAAAACTGTTTGTCGTACGATAGGTAGGGATGAAGTAGGTAACCTCGTTTCCCGCCGCTCAAAATAAATTGTTTTATTGAATTGCGTATTATGGATTGATTTTTTTTAATTGATTACGGGCAAGTTATATATAATATATTAATTTACATTTTCACACGTAAATTCGGTGCAATGTTTGAGAACATAATTATACAAAAAATATATTTGTTAATTGTTTAGCCCGTAATAATTTAATGGGATAAATAATTAATTTGGTTGATCGTATAGACACCGTCTAGTGATCGCCTGCAATAAAAATAACCATTTAATATTTTAGCATTTCCATTAAAAAAATATACCAGTTACCATTATTATTTGGGTTCCATATAAATTATTTATCGCATGTATAAATTGTTTGCAAACGAGCACGCGAGAGGCGAAAGAGAAAGCCATCGGGTGTCGTTTCATACTTCAGAGAGTTATTGCATATTCATCGAAATTTAAACTGTGTGTTTAATTAAATATGCGATCCTCCCAGAAAGGACGTTTGCGCAGACAATTAACAACAGCGTTCGGAAGCGGCCGTCAAGCAATCGGAAAACATCCTGTATACGAGACTCACCCGCATCGGTGAGTCTGGAAGTGTTCTTTAGAGACGCATTACAATTGTTGTTATAGGGGTGTAGATGGTGGTTTAATTTATATAGTATGGTTGAGGGTACGAGAGGTATCGCCTTGTAATGTATACGGACTGAATAAATGTTATATGCTTCGGGCAGCAGCCACCTGGGGATTTCTCGGTACAGAATGTATACAGACAAATTGGTTACCTACAACATCGTACATATATGAGGTAATATATAATAAATAGAATCCATTAATCAATAACTAATACACCGTACAGATTCGCTTGGCTGTTCACTAAACACAGTTGCAAATGTAAACAAGCCCTATGACGGATTTGCATAGAGAGTTAAATAAACCAATTTCAATACAATAACCTATTCTACATTAAGTACGAGGAGTTTTGCTAAAATGTAACCTATTTCATACATTGTAATAACACTGTACCGTTTATCAGATTCAAAATGCATTCCAACATTGTATGAAAAATGGAACACACATAAACTGGAGCATACGCAGCATATAATTTATGTTCTGATGCGACGTGCTCGTCGTTCGCTCGAAAGCTTTAACTTACTATATATATATAGCATGCATGTAGTATTCGTATTACGCAGACCTTGTTCCGAGAGTAATTTCATTTTTACAGCTTTTGGAAACATGACTTTTTTAATTTTTTTTAACGAAGCCTTTCGATTTAGAAAATAAATTTGATACAAATGCATTATCTTGCGAGAGTGAGTTGAACGTGATACAAACCACACGCTAAAAATATTCTATTTATTTTAATATCTAATAAAATTAAAATACTTGCAAAAGTAAATTCCCACAAATCTTGAAATTCTTTGTTGAACACAAGTTTCGAAAAGCGAATCTTTGATGGCCGTTCGGAGAAATTGAAGCGAGCTTAACAATTTTAGTGCTAAGCACGATTTAATTTCAATTATCAACGCAGATAAGCAAATGCGAGTTGCGTAATTCGTCTAGCGGAAAACGCAATTAAATTTCACACCAGCTTGACTTTGTTTTCTACCACAAAATACGACAATACACTTGTACTTGTACCAATTAATCCGAAGATGGAATTGTATAGCTCGTGTTTATGTGTACACTTTATGTGAATGTATATTTTTATCTTTCATGTATACTATATTGTATATAATATACATCGTCCTCGAATATAATTAAAGAATTTATATTATTTCGTATTTGTCTAAAGAAAGAATATTAATTTAAGTTAAGTAATAAACATAACAAATAGAAACCATCTAAGAAAAAACAACATTATTTGGATGACCATGTAATTCATTTTAAGAATTTCCAAGTGCAAGTGCATGCCTTGAAAGTCATAATTTACATATTCAAATATTATAGATTCAATATTTTTCTAAAAATAATCTCGATTTTTTGAAATATGTTTGACAATTGAGCAATGCAAGTAAAATCTATTAAATTTCGTTTTTTTATTCTCAAAAAAAATGCAATCAACTATGTTAAAGTAACAAAATCTTTTTAAACTTGCTGTAAAGTTGCTGCTATTGTACAATAAAACACTTTTTTTTTGAAGATATATCGCTTATATTGCATTGATACAAATGATTTAAATACGACTGAAGATGAAGGAATGGGATTGTCATAATTTTACACTATAATTAGATTTTTATTAATCTTTAAATAAAAGAGAATAATAGAATTAAAGGAACTACATAGATAAATTATAGAAAACGGCAGTAGCTATAAAAGAATAATACTGCTATAATAGCTTAATAGCAGGAACACTATAAAAAAAATACAGAAACTGTAATTAAAACAAAGTTTCGTGATGTTATAATCTTTAACCGCTATTTTAAACCGAATTTATTCGTCTGAATATCTGCTCATCTTCATTGTAGTTATTAGGTTTTTTTATAAATACCGTTTTGACAATATCCGAGCCGCCGCCGGTAAAGATAAATAGGCCAGAAATCTCTGACTTATATAGCTATGAATAATAAATATTGCTTATTCTCTCTTACTTACTGTTTTTATAAACGAGAAATTTTTTTTTTCATAAATTGCTTTATACAGGTACCCAAAAGTAAATAGTTCACTTTTGGGTACCCGTATAAAGCAATTTATAAAAAAAAAAAAAAAATCGTTTAAGAAGTCATTTTATTAGTATATCCTTTATTCCTGGCATAATCAATAAATCAATACATCAGAATCGATACATAATATCGAATTATACAATAATCCCTGGATAAAATAATCCTGCAATCCAAAATTCAGTACTCGAAGATTTTTTCAAAAACTCTTCGTTTTTTATTTTTTGTAATTTTTTTTATAAAGTGCGGGATTTTGTTATTCCAAAATTTTGAAATTCGGTATTATGCGAAATACATATTCCACATCGATAATGTCAGGAATATAATAAAAAAAACAAATTTTAAAAACTATAATATATATAGTTTTATATAATTTCTTATTTTAAATAGTTACTCATAATAAATGAATTATTCAAAATAATATTAGTTGTATTTCTAATATTTAATAAAGTAATTATAGTTTCCATATGTGATGTTATAATATCCAAATGTGTTCGATGAATCTATTATATCCTGTATCATTAATTATAATGTTTCTGATATATATTTTATTTCGTTTTTTTTTTAAATATCGATTTCAGAATCATTAGCTCTTCTAAATATTATTTATTAAAAAAAAACACATTTTTAACACAAAATCTGATTTTGAAGTTCATACTTATTTAGTTTTTATGATATTTGAAAATAAAGTTGATACTTTAATGAATCTTTTTACTATTTAATAAATTATCATCAGATTTAAAAAATATATCAAATTTAAAATTAGTAAGCATATAAAATCAGAATTGGGGATCATCATTTAATGCTTTAGTGGTCAGAACAAAAAATTAAAATTAATTTTAATACTATTTAAATTTCACTAAACACAAGAGATTATGTATAACGCATGCTTTAAAATATATGCTAATGTCTCCCGCCCCTTTAATACATTAGAAATGAGCATGGGGCATAACATTTGCTCCAAGTTCCTACTTTATATGAGTGCATAAATATATATACGATCAAAATCACTCAAAGCGAAGACATCATAAGTAAATATATATGTATGTAAGTGCGAACTGCTGGTAAATATATTATTAATGTGAAATTAACATTCACTTTACTTTGAAGTTTGTTATTCAAATTCTGCGGAAAAGTCGCATAAGTTATTTTAGGAAATCGTGTAACGTTCGTTGCACGTTACTGGTTGCCAGACAGATGGGTGGGAGGTGGTATAGGTGTTAGGAGAGGAGAGCATACGGCAAAATATTAATGAATATGTATGACATGCCCAAAAATACATCATTGGCATATAGATATAATATTATGTAAAAGCATAAAGTATAAAACGATATCATATACTATACTATAAAGTCATATATGGGATCATATATTTACTATGCGCATTTTATATTATATATTTTTTCGTATTTGTATATGTTTATGTATGACACCTTACACGTAAAATATGAACGACATTTGGTCTTCCGAATACTTTATAAAGGGTTTAGTACATAGACACATTACACATTCACTGTAAAGCAGTACATATGCCAACATTACTGTCAATATACAGTATTACATTTATACTAAGAGATAATAGCATTCATTTTCCAAAATATATTCAATGTTTTCCTGGGAAAGTTCGTATGCACAATTGAATAATACTCGCAAAATCCTTTGCGCTTTTAATTTAATTTCCCTAATAATTGTAGAACTATCAGAGTAATCACACACACACACACACGCATAGTTACAAAATACTGTACATGCACTACAAACATATATACAAAATTAGGTAAAGTTGTATTTAGTTAGGCATTACGTGTTTATTTAAATGTATACCGTACAAGTACAAGAATTTTGCATATTACCTACACGGAAATAAATCTAGTTTTGTTATTTCGAAAAGTTTATAACTTTAATCTGTAAGCTGTGTGATGCATGAGTTTTGTTTTGTTGTATTTCACAAAATGCATTCAGCCTAAATTCGCAACAAGAAGTATGTTTATACAAACTCAGGTGCATGCGTACATAAATGCACTGATGATTTACAGGTATAGTTATGTGTCTGTGTTTGTTGTAGAATTGCTGATGCCATCGGACTGACTCTGCTCCATCCCACTCGAATCTCGACTCACATGTTACGGCGATAGAGAAAATGTCTAAATGATTTTCATAACATGAATTCAGAAAATGTAACATAAACTGTGAGTTATTTGAGAATAATGTTTACACAAATATATTTTGGTTCAAAAGTTTTGTGCACACGGACGACAATTTAAACTGAATTAAAAATGTTTGGTTCTCTGTTACAACTTTCAAACACATTTCCGTCTGTCCGGCGGGCACACAAGTTTTGTTAGTCGGCTGCCTGCGCAAACATATACATTATTTAGTGCTGAAGCATATGTTTTACCGTGCAAAAAGTATGTTAGACCGAAAATGGTTTACCCTTTTGCGTTTAAGTCCATGATAACCTTTTTTTCGATTTGTGACGTATGTTTTAAATGACAGCGCTGTATTTGTTAAACGTATGAGCTTTTTGGGTAAAAGTATAATAGCATTTTTATTTTGTTCTATTCATAAACAAAATTACGATCGTTAAATTCATCCACATCAAAGTAAAATCCATTTAGCAACAATTTTGCCAGGTTTAAGTTAATTTAATGAATTTGTGCTTAGAAAAACAAGCACACCCGCAACCCATTTCGATTGCTTTCTAATAAAAATAAAATGGAATTCATGAATTCCTTTCTTGGCTTGAGTTTGTAACATAACACATGTATAGTATAGTATATAATGTTATTTATTTAAGTCAATATAAAGCGGATAAGCAACGTGGTTAGAACCATACAAAACCCATATTCTATATTTATACAAGTTTACATATTTACTCTCGCGAGGCACATAAAACACTTTCTCATATTTAAAGCTTATGAAAAAAGCTTGCTGCTGGTGCTTTGTGTGTGTTTCTGTTCTTGTTTGTTTGAAAAATACATGCATTGTGGTCTCGTGTGTGTGAGTGTGTGTTTTTTAGTTCATATAGTATATTAACTTTTATCCCAAACATACTTTCATATGCATACCAAAAAAAACACTAAACTAAAATATATGCTCTCAAAGCAGCGCTGGCTAGTTTCAAAGCTTTCTGGCTCTGGCTGCTTAACATAAATGAAGTATATGAATGTGTGTGGATTTTTTACATTTTCAATTATGAATTTAGAAACTACATTTTTTGTTAGCTTTTTTAGCTCATATGCTAATAGATTGAGGTATGTATTTCCAACGAAAGGCAATGTTGGAGAAAAACAAAAAACAACGAGAATTTATGTAAATACTTTTTCAAATACTCGTATAATTACTATTCTTGAACCGTTGTCCGCTCAATGAATAAAGGACACCTTTGAATCATTTTTGCGGACAGCACAGAAACATAATTCTATTTTGTTATATTTTTTAAAAATATATTAGGTACTATCCACTTTCTTATCTGTGGAAACGTGCTCAAAGCAAAAAATACGAAAATATGCACCTCAATAAAAGCATTAGGATACATTTATTTATGAGTGCTACTCGCTATTAGCTTTAGTACAACATTTATAAAAGAAATAACTTTATAAAAAACAATAAATATTGATGCAACTAAAATTTGGTGAAGGCGCCACCATCTTTTATTTAAATTGTTTTGACATTTAATAATACGCAATTATAGGGTCAAATCATTTAGTTGTGTTGATATAATTTCATAAATCAAGCTTCCTATTACGAACAAATCACGAGAAACATTTATAGGTTTTCATGGCTTAGTGATACCCGCTTGGAAAAATGTCTCGATTCACAATATTTTTAAAAATGATAAACAAATATTTTGTACAAATCTTTTTTGGGCTAGTGGAAATGACCAAACTTACAAATTAAATAATTATACAATAATTATTTATATTTTTATATTTGATTTTTAGCCCGCTAGCTTAATTAAAAAAAAATAGTATAAAATTAAATCATTGTTGCTTTATTTGATATATGAGAATTAAACGGTTTTTTAGGAGATCAGGGAGTTGAAGAACATCACCTTTTAATAGAAGCCTTTTTGTGTGTGTTTTAGGTTCTTTATGGTAGCCTATTTTTAATTAGTCTACAATGCACTGTGCGGCGGCATGAAATAGAAGAGACTATTTGTCTCCAGATCAATTTTTATCTGTGCAAACCTTGACCTCATTTCTATATTATCATTTTCATTTTCTTCACCTTTACTTGATTTTACACACTTTTAATTTATAATTTATGCATTTGGGATTTTGAACTCTCAAGAATACGATATACAGTTTAAAACAAAAAAGTACATAAATATCATTGTACATATTAATTGCAAAATGTACAAATTCTCTTTTCAAAAGAAACTACTTCCTGCCTTACAAATAAAAATGTGTACACAAAGTAAGTACGATTCACTGTGTTAAGTACCTTTTGCATATTTTGTGATGTAATGCAGAGAGAAACACAAATTCGCCTTGATGTAATTACAGAATTCGTAGAAAAACATCTCTTTACAATTTGCTTTTCATTGCGCGAATTCCGGAGTGTCTATATATTTTCTACAATCAGCTGGTTTTGATCACCACAATTACAGTACAAGTATGTAGTAGTTCAGAATTGTACAATGTACAGTGTAAGTACATATAAGTATAATAAGTATAAATTTAAAATATATATACTTTGCATTTGCATGAAAAATACAAAATATACTCTCGAAGAATAGAGAATTTAAGCATAGAATACTATTTTTTATTTAATCTTGTGTCACTATTTTTTCGTCTAAAACAAAGCAAATCTCTAGTTTAATTTAGTTCTTTTTAAAATTGTCCTGGTTCTTGCTAGCGAGTTATGCAATTATGTGAAGCAATAAATAAAAAAGGAGGCATTTCGTTTAACATATAGATTGTCATCGAGCGATAGTGTTCCATGCACTAACACTACCGTCGTCGTGCACTGTAAATCTTAAAAGTTTATACTTGAAAATGAACAATTTATTTAAATTTATCTTATATCGCGAGTAGAAGTGTATACTGCATTTATTTTATATGTATTGATAGTATAATAGCTCACAGAATTCCCACGACGCGACCGACTGCGGCAATTGAATTTATCGATTACAAACGCATATTAATATCCAGCGTGAATGCGAGCGTCTCTTGTAAAATATCCTATAATTCTTTGCATTTTAAATTAAAGATAGCATAAGATTTTAAATAATTCCATTACCGCGCTTGTATAATTAAAGGATAATTCTATCAAATTGAGAATCTTACGCGCGCGGCATTGAATTAAACGTATTTTTTGCGGGTGAAACTTTTTCATGAATATTTCACAGATTCAGGAAAACTGTGCCCAGGTCAAGAGTACAGAGTGCATAAATATAATGCTCTGATGTCGCAGCGGACGCGGTGCCGGATGTTAAATTAAACTTACCCCGAAAAATGTACTTTGAGCGCACAAAGAGCGTGTGTACTCTGTGGTGAACTGAATAAATGTAAACATACCTGAAAATAAAAGAAAAACAGTAAGCTTAATTAAGGTGATATGGAAAATGTGTTGCGTGTATATAAATTTATGTAAGTACAGAAAAAAGCCGAGCAAGAGCTACAGCCTTTTGCTCGTTTTTTCTGTACGATTCTTGTTTTATATTTTTATATTTTGTATAAAATGTCTTTTGTTAGGATTTATGTGTGAAGATAGTTTTTGCAGAGTTACAATTTATGCACAGAAATAGTAATATAATATAATGTAATAAAGCATATTAGTATATATTATAATGAATTTACGAGTAATAAAGAACACATATTATGATGTACTTTATTTATTAGTATATTGTTCCTATTTATGTAATTATGTATAATGTACTAAAATATGTCGTGTTTCAATACGAGCAATAAACAATTATATTTTTAAAGAGTAAATCAAAATGTCCGCAATACATTTTTTTTAAATTACGTTTGCTCATAAAAATAAAACACACATTGCGGTTTTATATAAAGAAGACACTTATTACAATATAAATGTGTGTTCAATATTTTTAAAAATATGTATGTGAACTAAATTGTATGCTGCATCAATAGTGTTTATACGCATATATATATATATATATATACATAGAGAAGGAGGATATTATACACATCAACATCATGTATTGATGTCACGCAGAACGGCTTCGTTTGCTCTCTCTATTCATACATATTATTTTGAATTAATAAAATTAAATAAATTGGTGCCAAAAAGATTACAAAATATTTGATTACTATCTCAAAAAATAGAGCTTTTTGTATATGTATAAATAAAAAACCTAAAAAGCGTGCGGACCATTAAAAATAAATTATTACCAATAAATATTATTGTATATAATAATTCTTATAAATATAAATACTATAATTAAGATACCAAAAATTAAAGTAATTTTTGTTGTTTTTTTTTAATACATAATATTAACTAAATAAAATTATATTTTATAAACGCATGCATGTTATATTTAAAATAAAAAGCTTTATATATTTTAAGAATTAAGGCAACATGTTATATTTTATTTGGTTTTGCGCCATTTCAATTACAAAAACGCAATAATCAAGTTTTATTACATATTTTAATTATTATAATACATTTAAATATTCTTTCATTTGCCTTACTTAAATGGTTCGTTGGTTCAAATATATTAACTTTTAAAGTATCATATATAAATAAAACAAAATTGGTTTAAACAGTTACATTTTTTGCGATTACAATGTGATTTTTTTAATTATAAAGTTAAACGCATACATAAAAATAAACATGGGTTAAAAATGTCTTTTTTCTGTCAAAAATCACATTTTTGAGTTTTTTGGAGTTAATTATACAACAAAATTGCTCGCATAAATAAATAAAAATATAGAACGCATTTTTGAGAAAACCAAAATTTGTATTAAACTGAATTCAAAACCTTTTTTAATGTTTACTATATTTACAGATATATATAAATTTGTTTGATCATTTTTTATGTATCAATAAATACATGATTTAAAAATTTAAAAAAATATTATATATGTTATATTATGAATTCTCTATTATTATTTTCAAATAAATAAAGCAATAAAGTATATTTTTATAATATAAACATACACTTTAAAATATATATATATATATATACATGTATATTATTAACGTATTTAAAATTTAAATCTTATAGCATTGTTTCAAGAAATAATAAATGTTAAATGGAATAATAATAATTATAATATTTACATTTACTTTGAAACCTATATATTTACAACAAAAAAACAGTAATTCTATTTCGACGGTCGACATATAGAAATCTTTTTTTTTTGCTAAATTTCATAAGTGTGTCTTGCTTATATTTATAAATTATATACAAGCAAATTTAATAAAAGCTGAATTACTTTAGAATTGAATTGAAATCAACTGTAACAAAAAAGAGTTTAAAATTATCCAAAGTAAAGTATTGTTTATTTAATGCTCAATTGAAAAATAACACAACTTATTTTGGTCTTTGCCACAGAGAAGCTTTCTGATGGATTGTTAAGCCAGGTTATTGTATATAAATATAATATACAAAAATAGTTGATAAAAAACATAAATAGTCACTAAATTAAATAAGTTATGCATATTTAATAAAAAATAATTAAAAAATTTTAACATTACTATTTATTCCAAAACAATATAAATAATGCTTTCTCTTGCATATTAGTTTTCTTTTTTAACGAGGAGATAATTATTTTGCAATAAATATGTACGAAGCTAGGTAGGTTGCAAGAAATATTGATTTAGATTATATATTTTTTAGTCATTCTCGCAAATAAAATAATGTTAAAATAAATACTTAGATTATTTATATTTTAATATAGATACAAAAATAGTTTTCCAACCCACTCAGCTACCAAAGACACAACTAAAATTTTATGTTTTTATAGATACCACTCTAATTTCATAACAAAACAGCAAAAAGGTCCACATACATTTATGTTATACTCAAATGCGGTATTAAAAAATATTACCAAATATAAAAACACTAAATTTTCAGTTTATTGCTAAAGAAAGTGGAGTACAGCTTTTAGAATAAATAACACTCTTGCTCTATAGACATTTTATCTGGAGTTTTTATTTCATAGCATCATTCAACATAATATACATATAATGTGTACTATATATTAGTATGTATTATATATGTTATTTAGTCTATGATACAAAAATACGATGTATTTTTATAGAACGCCAGTAATTCCGAGGTCACATCAATTTGAAAGGAAAAATATCGTATGTGAACTTTTTATGGCCTAAGATATTCAAATTTCTTATATATATAAATAGTATACAATACCATATATTATATTATCATCGAGCAGGCACCGTTTAAATCATAATAGAAGTGTCGCGCTGTTTTAGAGCGCACCATGTAAAACATGGTCTCTACTCTATAATATTATATATTTAAAGGAATTTCAGATATTTTCTCTACTTTTTCTAAAAATGCGTTATGTTATAGATATCGATTTGCTGATAACCGATACGTAAAAAATAGTACACGAATAGTATACGATTTTTGCATATTTTAAGTTATTGTTATTATTATTAGGTATTAAAAGTAAATAGAGATGAAAGCATAACTGAAATTATGCTTTGCGATGGTTACTTTTTATGATGTAAAATCTTAAATGTTAAATTAATAATTTAAAACAAAAAACAATAAAACTATATATTGTTTTTAAGCCTCTTTGCCATTGTACTAACTATTTAGTTATATATACAGCAATACGAAAAGGGATTTAATGCTATATTGCCTAATTATAATATATACTAATATATACAAATACATATAGAAAATTAGAGTAACAAGGTTTATTTAACTTTCAAGTGATGCTCAGAGCCTACTTAACAATTCCCATAAAATATTCATGGTGATGTGTTGTTTTATACCATTTAGTATACATTTAACTATATATTCATAAGATAGTTATTTAGTAAAAGCACATAAAACAAGCACATAAATGTGTTCTCATGTTTCAATTATGTGTGAACGTATACATGTTTTTGTGTGTTTGCGACATGAACATGAATTCATAGAATATAAAATATAGGGTATATACTATACACTAAGTCTATATAGCAAAAGTTACATAAAACCCTTAAATTTAATAAGTAGCATAACGCGGCGATAAAAGAAACAACGTAGTATTCGTAATCAAAGTCGTTATTTGCAGATAAACGGTGAACTTAATAACCAGCTTAATGCGATAATTACAAGTTGAGTCAATACAATAAATAAATATACAATAAAATCGTTATAGTTTCTAAATATAAGCTTAAAAACACAGGCTCTTTCAAACGATTCGCTATTTTAATAATTTATTTTTTAGTGGCAGAAATATGAATGGACTCAGTTGTTATAAAATTTAATAATAATCAAAAAAACGATAAATTAAATCTTTTGCCCGGTTACGGATAAAGTAATCGTTTTTTAAAATTATTTACTCGACAATACAGCTTTACAGTTCTTCATATGAAAAATATAGTAAAATTATTAAAATTTAAACTTAAAAAAAAATAAAAAAGGTAAAAATCGCTTGAAAAATACAACTTTAAAATTTTGAAGAAAACCAGATTTTTTGGAATTCAGAGGTTATACAAGAATCATTTTAGAATTATTAAATAACCATATTAATGCAGTAAAATTATTTAAAACTTTTGGAACACAAAAAAAGTAAAACATTTCTTACAAGAATAATTTATATTAAAAATAATTCTCTAAAAAATTAAATCGGGTCCTGACCAATTTCTCGAACATCAGATAATAAAAAAATACTTTTTAAATGAGTAAAATATTAGAAAAACATAAGATATTCAATAAAAAAATAACTTTCTTTAAATTTACTATCAAGTATTTTTTATTTTCTCTGTAATACAACCGAATAATTTATTATTTTTGACGCTTCAGAATTCATAAAAAAACGATATATATTGTATTTTATAATATTTTTTTTTTCAAATTTATTAAAATCAAAAAACCAGGTCAATATTCCAAATACTTTTTTGGGACTTGTCTCATAATTATCAAAGTTACTCAACATAGAACAACCCACTAGGTGATCCAGGGAGGCATGGGGAAATTCCCCCCTTAGAAACAAATTTCAATTAGAAATATTACATAAACATGAATTTTTGCATATATAATAATTTAATTTCTTCGTATATGAGTATGGGTATATCAATATCTTGAAGTGCCGAATTCTGGCTCTGATCCTTAAATAATTAATATTTTGTCTCTATAGAAATTTAAATAATAAAAAAAATAATTGCTTTTAAATGAAAGTAAATTTCAGAAAACATTCAAGCTGAATCAGGCTAAGGAAATGCGAGTTATTCAGATTAAAGTTGATAAGAGCTGAAGAATTTTTTTTTGGCAAAATATTCTGGCCTTGCTTTAGTTCAAGTTGGTTGGTTAATAAGGAAGTTGAGCTTTTTCATTTTTTTTTGGATTAACGAACCTGAATATACTGTTTTCAATGGCCAGTTTTTAGATTCTTTGGTGAAATACACGCAAACGTGAAAACAATTTGGAAAACTGAATTTTAAAAAACAAAATTTGAATATCGACTATCAAAATCTCAACTTATAAAATCGCAAAATAATTATTAATAAACACTTTAGCTAACATACATATCACATTGTATTTTAATTTAGTTTTTGCTGTTTTTTTATTGTTTTTTTTTTTGACGTATGTTTCTTTTTATTAGCACAAACAAATGGAATGTAAACCGGTGTAAACCTTGAACTAAATAACACAAATTAGGTCTAACTAACCCAGCTCTATAGGTGGGTTATATTTGTGTATACAAATGAACCTATGGTTAAATATGTATATCAAAAGAAACACACGTATTAAAACCTATGTAATGTAGAATTTGCATAAGTAACTTCAGTATATATTAAACATTACCTTATATATATTGTATTAAGAAAATCTGTGATTAATGTATATTACTTTAGAATATATAATTTGTACTATATAGTTTAAGGCAGAAGTCATAGATACAAAAGACATATTCTGTAGTCGTCATTAAAATGTAGATTAATTTTGTTCAGAAAGTAATTATTCAAATTATTGCTGTTCTAGAACTTATGCTTAACTTCTGGAATGTGGTTCTAGTCGAGATGGTGAGCTAGACACATATATAGTCGATATTTTGGGATTATTATAAGTTATTCTATTACATTTTGTATTATGGAAGTATAAGAAAGCCAAATATGGAAATCTTATGATATGATATAAATACGGATTGTAATACCAGTCAGAATATTCCAACCCCATATCATTTAAATAATTTATTTTATTTACATTTATTTTTTTACTGAGAAATTAACCCATAACGATTATTTCAAGAAAACTATGTTTCAAAAAATTAGGTCTATAATATAAAACTTTTATAGTATTACATCTTTTTAGCAATATGGGTTTAAGAGCTTTAACTTTTTGGCGTAGTAAAATTTGAGTATTTTAGGTTTTTTTAAATTTATGATTTAAATATTATGGAGATTTAATATATGTGTGTTGCACCAGGCGGCGGCTGATGCCGTTTTTGAACCGGCGACAGCGCCGCCGCCGGCGGCAAAGCAGAGACAAAAAAGGTGGCCGGCGGGCGTATATTATATGCCGTATTTTCAAATGCAAAATATGTATGCGGCTGGCAGCGGTGATATATATATATATATATATATATCTATAATATACTGACAAATATGTACGCACCATTGAAATATTTGATTTATACATTCGATGAAAAAGTGTATTTTCTTGTCCGTTTTTGTTTGGCTTATAGTTTGGGAGTCACACAGGATTTCCTTGTCATAAAACGGTGTCAGCCGTGCACCACAATAACTATTGTTGCTATTGTTGTTTGTTCAACTTTTCCACATGTCATTTTCACTGTATTGTAAGCCCGTCTTTATTTACAAACAATATTCTATGCAGTTATTTATTAAACCTAATATATAATCTCATACGTGCATTTTACACATGTACAAAACATATAAGTTTAACTTGTAAATAGTATATATAATATAGGAATGCATGAGTATTACAAAAATCTTTATATTGTGAATTGTATGTAGTGGATTGGTCTGCGGGTCTTTAAATAAAATCATTCAAATATGTTCTTACAGCACTCATTGATTTTACTCCTCTATAACACATTAAATATCTCTATATACTAGCCCATTGCCTCAACCGACCGTTCCGTCGCACACTCTACTTCAAAAGCTCCAATTTATTATGAATTATTGAGTTTTGAAAAATCCACTACAAGATTACCGATATCTAAATCATGGCGACAATCCGAAACACAAAATAATATATCTCGAAAGCTTAATATATTATCTGCTGAATACCACTTAGGGATAAGGGAGAAACTTTTTTTCGCTCATACTTTATATACCAATAAAATATTAAAGCTCTTCAAGGATATATGATCCACGCGAAATTGTTTGCCTAAGACTCGGTGCGTTTTTATATGTGTAATTCGTTTCTATTCGCAAATATATATTTATATATATATGTATAGAGTAAGTATAGTTTTGGGGCGAAGCGGGGCAGAGCGGAGCAGGACAGAAACGGGTCAACAAACAATGTTTATTTTCGTTTGTTTTCGGCGGCCGGCGAGGCGCAACGTCAAATGTACGAATATACGCTAAAGGATACGCCTTACCCCCAAACACTCGTACACGAAAGCTCTATTGTAAATTCCAATTTGAATCGTCGCCAAAATTGTATTCAAGAAATGAAAAATAATATTTTTTCTTATGCGCACTAAAAACGAAAAACTATCGGACGACATATTTATATATATACAATAAATACATATACACATATAAATTATATATATATAGATTGTGATTATTTATATATAGTACAATATAAAACAATGAAATGGTCTTTCAAGCGGGAAAAAGTTTTTTGTGATCTTTGAACTATATGCCGAGATATCATAACTTTTTTGCTATGTGTTGTTGATAATCGACGGTTGGCGGCTACAAATAAACCACGATCGTCGCGACGCGACGAGAGAGATAGGAAGTATATATAATCGCAAAGTTTGAAAGGATTGTATAATGGATAATTAGGATGAGAGGACAGTTAAGTTTAAATAAAGCATTCTTTGAATTTACTTTTCAAATCATTGTTATTTCTGAATCATATTTTTTATTATAAAATTCGATAAGGGTGAGTTTCTGTGTATACGAGACTTACCTGAATTTGGTTGTCCATTGCTGTTCGGCCGCGCCGACGGTGCTCCATCGCGTGCCTCCACCTCCAGTGCGTACGCTCCCTGCTTCTCTCGATCGAACACTATTTTCGTGAAAATTTCACCACTCTGCAGATTAATTTCAAAGAACTCCTTTCCCTCGTTCCGGGGTGAATCGACAATGTAATAGTAGACCTGTCGAACAAAGAGAGCATTGTTTTGTTTAGTTGCTTACACAAATTATGAATATAAATATCTTTAAGAACAATCCGCCAGTTTTCGCAATAATTAAATTACTTTAAGGATTTCTGAGAAGGGTCACGCTGATTGTTTCAACCGGGGCGATCAGTGGCGGAAATGTTCTTGACACACAATAACTCGCTAGAAAGCGCTCTTAGTAATGACATGTAATTTGCCTTTTGCTTGTGCATAAATTAAAGGGAGGGCGAGCGCGTAAGAAAGTTATCATGCAGCGGCACTCAATACCTTAAGTGTTTACGATTATATACGCGCGATATAACTAATCTATTATAATTTAACAAAAGGCATATAAGCACGTTTATATATATATATATACATACTCAAGCTCATACTTTATATCTTTGATATCTTTTCTACTCACACAAACTCACACACACATACTTAACCCACATTATCGCCAGCCATAATGGAACTTTAAAATATGTCTCTTAAAAGTTTTCCATGTTTTAAATAATAATAAAATAATAAAAAAACGAGCACACACACACAGCCCGGCCCGTTGGAAACGAAGAAAAACTTTTTGCGAGGCATTGTCGCATGCTGAGCAAAAAACAAAAAAAAACAAAAGTGCTTATTAGGCTCTGGCGGAAAGCTTTACGTGAAGCTCACGCCTAATTATCTCCAGAAATTATATTTCTCGAGGCGCGGCAGACGTTTGAAGAGAAATACATTATTCTGTTTGGCGGCGAAGAACATTGTGTTCCTTCGACGTGTAATTATTGCGGTTGGCGTGTTTTACATTAATATTTTATGGCCACACGGAGTAGATATACAATTTTTATTTTGCTTTTTTGTGAGTAAATTAGGGGTGGTCTATATTATTCGGATTCTTAAAATTGATATTTTTGTTTTGTTCTTGTGAAATGGTTCATATTTACCATCACATTTTTGAAAAAGGTTAAAAATTTAGAGTTTTTTTAATTTATCAATTTATATATATATATATATATATATAAAATTGTTGCATATATTGCTTCTTCAAAAGCTTGTAGTGTTATTAAATAAGACTAGCGTAAACATGATTTGCTTTATTTTTTTTGTAACATTATTTCCGAGTGCCTAAACAATAGATTGTGAAGTGTAACTCTTATATATTGAAATTGTTTTTTATGTTACTTTTTTCATTTTAAAATAAATAGACCGCTTACAAAATGGGACCATCCCTAATTCTAACGAAAACCAAGCAACGCATATTTCTATGATTTGAATTCGTTTTTAATTTAAACTTTGTAATGTAAAGAATGTGTCTAAAAGAAAAATATGAATGGCTTTATTTTCTTTGGTGCTAGGTTTTAAAAGCAAAATTTAATCAAATCTTATAGTCCAAAATATTTTTGGGATTTACATTTATATAAAAGTTTATTTTAAAAAAATGTTTTGATTTGATTTGTTTTAGATGCATACCAAAACATAATGTTCAATAGTCTCAAATAGCAAATACAAAAAGAATTACAAACAAAATTTAAATTGCCACGATAAAAAAGTGTACAATATCCGTTAGCTATATAATTGTTAGTCATGCAGGAGTGTTTAAAAACTCAATAATTATCAAGTTTTTTTATATAAAAAAATCAATACTACAATTCGTATTTTTTTGCACTTAATTATTCTTTTAACAACTATTTTTTGTAATAATAATTATAGGTGTATTTTTATAGTATAATTTTTATTTTAAGTAGTAGTATTTTTATTAAAACATACATTAGACTAATATACCGGTTTTATTTATGTACATGTATTTATACATATATACATTCCGCACTGACTAGAAAAAACTCCAGTGAAGTGTGTAATCATATTGCATTTATCGATTTTACAAAAATTCTATCTGAACGATTTCTATATAGCCGTGTTCGTACGTGAAGCAGTTTTAATTGATAAATTTAAGTTTAATTGCATTCTGATAGGGTATATGTTCCATATATATATATATATATATATATATAGACAGGAGGTCATTATTCTCGGAACAATACACCAAAGCGCAACATGAATTATTTAATATGTTTCAATAAATGTGTACCTGTGAATTTTATATTGTATTTAATCAACAAGTAGTTTGGTTTAAGAATAAACACCAATTGTATACTTATTGATATCTTTTGCACTTAAACAAAACGTGTCTGAAATTCTGGAGACATTGCATTATGCAAGTAATTTAATCATTCACACATACACACGTTCATACAATACAAATAGCAATTACTCGCTTTCGGACGTGATGGGAGCGCAAAGGCGTCGTCGACTCGACGTATTTTAGGAATGCGAACTTACCTGGTTATTGGGAAAGGTCCCGTCCTTGTCGATGGCATTTACTTGGGTAACTTTGGTTCCAATTGGTTCGCCCTCGAGCACCGTTTCTTGTTCACGTTCGGTGAACAACGGAATTTCGTCATTAACGTCCTCCAGCATAATGTAAACGGTTGCTTCCGACGCAAGTTGTTGGGCTCCGTTGTTCTGAAAGTACACGAATTGCGTTGGTATTAATGGTTAATATATGAATTCTATAATATCTATATAATTCTATATATACTCGTAAATACTATATAATATGTAATATTTTTTTAATTATAAGTGAGGCGCTCAATCGATGTATAAAACAATATTTGGATTTTTTTGAAATTTATTAAGGTAAAAATTTAGTTTTGTGTGTAAATATTATTGAGGTTATGGGTTTTAAGAAATGTTACATATTTAATTCAAAGTCTTCGTTCAAGGTGTTATCTAGACCATCGTTAGTTTGTTAATGTTTTTATATTTTTAATTGACAACTTGTATCTATATTTATTATTTGTTATTGAGCTTTAAGCTTTATTACGTTTTCTGCAAATACTTTGAATTTACGTATATTAATATATTTTCGATACATTTTTTAGTAACTCGTTATATAATTCTTATAATTCTATAAATATCAATAAATGTATTATGGATTAAATGGATTATAAAATACAAAATACCGAAAATATTACGAAATGGAAATACATTTATTAATCAAAAACAAATTTAAACTATCAGAAAAATCTAAAATATAAAAAATCGAAAATAACATAAAATTGTAAAAAGGGATTTGAACTCAGATTATAAGTCTATAATCTAGAATAATAACCAATATGTTTATTCAGTTAACCCTAAGATATTTTCAAACTTAAACATTTATGTTTATGTGAAGTGTTACTCTTTATGTGGTTAAAATATTAAAAAACAAAAAACAAAATTAAAAAAGATAAATCTTTTTTTCGATTTATCGATAAATCAACTAGCTCTAATTCTATTATATGAATCACCTACGATTTATATAATATTCATTACATTGTATAACATACATTGTTATTTATAAAAATTTATAGTATTATTTAGTATGTTTGAATTGTTCAGAGTATATAATTAGGAATTGTTGATTATTTCCAGAAACTATACGCCTGTATTGTATATGAAGTTATGTATTATTGCAAATGCAACAAAACTGCATATAATATACTACATACGTAAATTATACTAGTTCTTATATATATATATGTGTTGTTCCTATAACCAGGTTTGGATACGCTATAAGCGGAAGCACATCTACGCGGGATCATACGATGCAATATAAATGAGTGTGTGTGTGTGTGTGTTTGTATCCAAATACATAAACGTAAACATAGCACACAGACACATGCTCGCACACATGCCTCATATCTTACGTGCTATGTTTACATCAAATCTAAACAAGCACGCAGACACAAACATCCAGCGCTGCTCTATGCAAAATTTGCATACAAATTTAAACTTATATTATTATTATTATTTAGGAGGTGTACGTGTGTCAGTGCACCTGCTGCTGCATTTGTACATCTGTTAAAAGCTTATTTTATGCTTTTCTGTATATGTTTATATTGTATTTAGTAGTAGTCTTGTTGTCCATCCTGCTTTTCTAAATCATAGCGTATAAAGCTCACAACGTGTGCGCGCAATGGCGTGACCTAAATGACCGAAGAATTAGACTATAGTTTTAGTTACGGACGGGGAAAGGTTTGGATTCATCAGACGGCAAAACATCACGTATAATTGCATGCTTATATACATTGATATATATATATATATATATATATATATAGCGTATAGGTAGGCAAGTGTGTGTGTTTGTGCATT
>JAAAKO020056823.1:0-10591 GCA_010015015.2 Bolitophila cinerea | reverse complement strand
AAAAATAGCTAATACGAAGCAGTCATTTGTTTTTTGTAACTCATTTGGCCGAATCTTTTTTGGCCAACAATCGTTTGATTAAACAATACGATTAGCTGTCACAGCGTTGTTACAGCGGCCAATTGTTTTTTTGTGATTCGGCCAACCGTGTGCCTTCCTTTCGGCCAGTCAAGAGTCGAAATTTTTGGTTATCCAGGTTAACCAGTATTCTTATAATGCTATAAAACTGAAGATTAAGTACTACGATAAACAATTAAATTCATATTAACATTTTTTTTTGATCTGAAAATAATTCTATAAATAGACTAGATGTACAACGACAAACCTTTCTAGGTGGTCAGGACACCACTGTGCGCTTGCACCTGCTTTAAAAACCAGGTAAAGTAAAGCCTAATTATTGTACTATAATCTTAATGCAAAAACTTTTTGTTTAACATTATAACTTTCTTAAACTGCATAACGGCACTGTCGCGATTCGCTCTATACCTATATTATAATCACGATCGAGGAGGAAAACTGTGTACTATTGCGCAAAAGACTCTATAATTATATAATGTAGTCTATAGCTCTAGAATCTAGATCCTATGCAGATAATTGCATCACGTGACAATTTCGCAAAAATCTCTGCAAATATATACAAAACTGTATTTTATGTATATATATTTGACTACGAGTATACGCTATTTAGTCTGTAGTTATATGGAAATTAAGTTCGAGCTTCTATCTGAGCAGAAAATCTCTATCAACGCAGAATTCAATTTCGCCTGCGGATCTTACGTAATATAGGATCTTATTAATCGCTTCATCCTTTAGAGTCTATCTATCTATATATATATACATATATATTGAAACTTGTATTTGTTTATAATATATGCAAACGAACGCCTCTTTTCATCAATCGCGTGCGTTTGGCGCGTTTCTCGCTGTTTTCCGATATCGTTTTACACGTCATTATGCGCTAAGGGTTGATGTGCTCTGGCAATCTTGCAAAATAGAGCACGCGGAATCTTCTTATATACATTATGTAAAATTGCGAGCAAGTATATAAGAATGTATATATATGTGTGACAATAGTTTATTTATATATTCCAGGGTGTCCCGTAACACGATGCCATCCTTTGTAGGGCTGATAGGCTTGATCTAGAGAATCAGTATAATATCGATAGTTTTTGAGATATTTAATAAAAGATAAAAGGGTTAAAAAAATGCCGTTAAAAAAATAGTTTTTTATAAATATTTCTTATAATTTTACTTGGTATATATGACTAGATGATGCAATTCCCTGGATTTCCAGTTCCAAGATACCCGGGAATCCAGAAAGTAATTAGGAACTGGAATCAAAAGTGGTCAGAACCAAAAAAAAAAGTTGGTCTCGGAACCAGCTAATGAATATTGAGATTTCCGGAAAAATTGTATGATTCGATTTGGCGGTATGAAATTCATCTCTTCGACTTTAATCCCACTGAGCACCGACTTTCTAGCATATGAAACATAATTGTTCTAATTAATTAGTAAATAATAATAATTTATAAAAATCTCATTACTCATTATGTTCAGTGCTGTGCACAATGCAATATTAACAATTATTGAAGAGAAGAACCCGTCAAACACGTTTCGATCCGGGACCACTTTTGGTCCCCGAAGACCGATACACTTTTGCGAGTATGCAGGGATGTACTTACATGTACGTTCTCGAACATGCCCGCGGCGACTAGACATTTTATTTTCTTTGTCATGTGACAATTGAGTTTTGTGTGCATGTAGGAACGTACGGAGACTGATAATTTACGTTCTCTCTGGACCTAAATATACTTGACTTCATAATTTATATATTTATATTTATGTGTGTTTTTCGTGAAGACGACGCTGTCAGTAGTAGATGAGAAAACAACACACAACTCATGCCCCAGGTTAGCAGCTACGCAGCAGATCTTTAGAAGCTTCTGTTTACTTTAAAAATATATAAAATAAAATGGCGGAAACTTTTGCGGTCTACGAAGGACGGAAAATTACGTTCCGGCAAGTACGTACAAATACAGTCCCCAAGGAATGTAAATTTCGTTCCTAGCGGAACGTACAAAAACGGTCTCCCCAAACAGACTTTTACGTTCCTTCATGTACGTAACATGTACGTACCTGTAGTCGACCCAGGAATGGCAAATGTACGTGCAGAAGTCCGTAAAAGTCTGTACGGTCCGCCGTGACGCGGAACGTCCCGGGAACGTACGCGAACTGGTTTATTGTTTGACGGGTGAGTGAGTACCCAATGCTGCAGTTCCTGCGGTCTGCATATTTGTGGTAAACACTCAAAGAAAACTCTTATCTGTATTACATGCAATTAAAAAAAATATTCATGTATTTTATTATTTTTTAAAGTTTTTTATATTACATTTATTTCATTAAATAATTTAATTTAATTTGCGTTTATTTATTTAAGTACTGAGTTATTTGTGCCTCAGAGGCACACCTTAGTCATGCACGTAACGAAAAAAGCTCAGTTAGATTAGGAGAAATAACTTTTGTGGTCTGACGAGACATTGGAGTTCAAATTTCTTAATCAAGAACATCGGCTTCGACGAAACGGAGATTCACCCCCATACAATGCGCCTAGATTGTTGCACTATTTTCATTGGGATTAGGAAAATATAAATCAAGTCAATATATTATTAAAGTATATTAAAGTCAATCAATTTTCAATCTTCCTTCTAAAGTTTTGAGTTGGGTTTCGGAAATTTCTTAACGGGAATTCTTGAGATATTCTCGAGATTTCTCTTTTGCGAATCCCGAATTTTTTATATTTTTATTAGTTTGGGAAATCGCGTCTCGAGATTTTTTTCAAAAATTCTTGAGAAATACAAAATATATTTTTTATCAAGAATAAAATAAAGTTTTTGTCTAACTTTAATGATCAGTTTTTGTTTTAAACTTTACTTGACTTAAACTTGTTGTAAACTTTGTTTTAAACTAAAAAAAAACTCTTCTCTAAAGTACTTAGGTGTTCAATTTCGACTACCTAATTTAGAGGTGGCTCTAAGCTAGACCAAAGTCTAAAATTACAGCTCTTACTTGTCTAATCTAGTTAGCGTCGGGGGAATAAAACGAATGATGCTGTCATTGGAAAACCCCTGCTCTAATTTTAGAGCCACGTGAATAAAGCGTGAATAAACACGGGTTTTTACATGATAGCTAAACATTCTTATCGCTCGAAATATATATTTTTTATTTTACGTGAACTTAGTACACATTTTATTAACTGAACCGAAGTGAATTAAAAACAGATGGAAACCATTAATTTTTCGCTCGTGAATAATATTTAGTTTGACAACTGTCATTAAATATTTTTTAGGGCCGCGCTAAAAAAAATAGTAAATATATCGATACCTTCCAGGCAAAACATTGTAACCAACAAAAAGAAAATTTAATTAGAACGGATGTTTAGCTGGGAAGGTATCGATATTTGGTTGTGTTTAATTGTTTGCTATTATAAAATGTGATGATTTTAAACAAATATATATAATATTTTGGAGATTGTTTGGGAAGGACAAGGAAAGTTCAGTATTTTCCACGTAAATTCTGTAACAGTATCACGTAAATGCAATAAGGAATGATAAAGAAAAAACATGGTATTAGGACAATATTTATTGCTTGACGAGCTATTTGCCAAATCCAAAGAAATGATCGACATTTTGCGATCATTTTATAAGCTTGATTTTACAGTACCATACAAGGATATATGAGAAAAAAATGAGGATATGAAAATAAAATTTAAATCGTCGTTTTGACGTCTAAAAAAAGGATAAAACACGCCACCTATACTACGTGCTTTTTGCCAATATATTTTTATTTTTTTCACGTAAACTTAATACTAGTTAAGTAGGTACTTTATTTAGTATAAACTACGTTAATTTTACCAAAAAAAACCTAATGTTTAGGAAAAAACTATTAAATTTCAACCATGTGCTTTAATAATAGTGGAGATCTGATACCAGTCAGGATTTCTGATTCCTGATTCCAGATTCAGGAAAAATTATTACTAAGCTAAAAATGCCATATTCTCCATTTTGCACCGAGTCAAAAAACTATACGATTCCAATAAAATCTTAGTACCATGGCTTTTTTAACCACGACGAAGAAGGCCAAAAATTGTTGAAAAGATAGGCTCAATATTCAAACGGACCTCTGTCCGTCTCGGCTTGAGCAACACATAAAAGTATTGGCGCCATATTTTACGCCACAAATTCAATGTTATACATATTATATTACATAGACGAAAATGTATTCCTCAAATAATCTGCTCGTAAGCACCTACCATTAATCTTTTTTTACTTTGACTATTTCTTTGATCTTTAAAGTGAGAATGTGTCCATTTAAACAAAAAGAAATCGTAAAAAGCATTCGCATTTCGCCAGCAGTGCAAAAGATTCGTCTCTTGAGTAAGAGGTCAAACGATGAACTGTCTTTTTATAACGCATATTTAAAAAAACCTATTCAAAGAATCAATCAATGTATTCAATATTTGAAACGATTTAATTTTTTGTTTTGTTTTGAATGTTAATGCCAAGATGAACAATGCAATCGTATAATGTGTTTGTATAAACATGTTTTATGATGACCGCATGCATTTGCCAACCAAGATGATTAGCGCGTATTTTGAGTGTTTCTTTCAAATTTTTTGAGTATATATCATAAAAATTAAAATAAAATTAATCATTTTATTTTTCGGTTGAATATTTATTTATAGTTTTTTTCACATCGCTCCTAATTGAAGCTGAATAATATTATTTGATAACAAATTATATTATTATGCATATATTTCTATTAAAAAAAACGTATGTACAAACGTAATATATAAATGTAAATACCAATGAATGATAGCACACGAATATAATAAAATATACATTTTGTTTTATATAACATTCTCCAAAATTCGCGGCGAATTCTATTTACGTGCATCAGCTGTATATATTGTAAACTTGAGTGTAGGACATGCTGATCTATTTTTATTCCACCATCTGTGATCAATCTTCGAGACGTACTCGGTGTGTTTGACTGAATTAGACTGAGCATCTTATTAGATTCATTCGTATGGAATGGACAAAATTATTATTATTTATAGTGTTTACTATTTAAGCTATTGCATTAACAATGGAAGTATGTCGAATAGAATTAATCTGACGAATTAACAGACAACCATCAAGATTTATATTTGAACTACGAATTGGTTGGTTTTTTTGGCGATGTTATCCATCGAACTACTGTAGCTCTAGTTCCCAATCCCACAAATAATTACAAGTGACAGTCTTCAGACCACAAAAGCACTATAGTTCTTCCTTAAACTATACGAATTGGGTCAAGTTTAAGGATTTACGATCGGCCTGAATCGATGGTTTTGAGACGACTGTTGGGCTTTACACTACTATTATTAAACCATACCCTTTTGCAGGATGAGTAAAACTGATTTTGCATTTCGCAACCTATAAGGTTGCTCTTAAGTTGGCGAACAAGAAAGAAAGAACTTGATTTTTTAATAAAAATAATAATTATAAATAATTATAATAGGTTATAATATCGCTTTTTTTCTATTCAGAAGAAGATCGTTTAAAAATCATTTGACCCTAATGCCGGATGGCCATTTAGGAATAAAGAACCATCATGTGGCCAATTATTTTGCGGGTTGGATATTGGAGAGTTAGTGTATTGTCAAAAAAAAGTGTAAGGGCTGCATTTCCACAAAATGGCTAATTGGCCATTTGGGACATTAATATTATTGACCACTTGGCCACTAGGGGGAAATCCGGCATAACTTATGGGTCATATTGGTTGATTTATATCGATTTTATTATTTTAACTCATTTTCTACCATTGACTTGGAAATACCAAATACGTTTGTGTAGTGTAGGTTACAATGGAAACAGGGATGTCTAAATGAAACAGTTCCAGAATGTAGGCCACTGAGTGGGTCCATTGTGTTCAGTCGATCTCCGGAATCCTACCATATCTCCTGAAGAACTCTGCCGTGTCGTACTAAGAGGAAGAAAGCGGAGCGAGTCAAGGGATCTTGTTTAGGAGTGCGAGGCAATATTCTAGATTTCAAGGCTCTCACTGTCACGTTTTTGGTACATCGAGCGCACCCTATCTCGCCATAAAAAGTAATTTGTCCAAAAGTGAGCAGACTAGATATCCTGATGGTTCCCGCAAGCCATCATAGATTCGTATGTTAATTACAGCGGCAGTGACACAATCAAATCCAAAATAGCAATGCATGGTCAGCTTATAAATATTTTATGCAATAGAAGTAGCTAAGCTATCTAGTTCCTTTGATCCCATTTTTCTTATAATTATTCCAGAAATGATCTTCAAAAACTATGGATAACGCAGAACGGTTGGCGTAAGTATTTTGAAGATTTAAACTCAGTATATGGCAAAGAGATGTCCACGTCCATCCCCCAGCCTATGCAAGGGTAAAATTCCTCGTTTATAATGTTTTAGCATCATAGCGACAGCTCAATTGAAATTACGGGTAAACAAGCTTTTCAGCGAATCAGTGACGCAGCTGCAAAACCTCATCCCATACATTGGTAGCTGAGTGGCGCCAAATAAAGTTATTGCGATTCCTCGACATGAGCTTTGCGAAGTACTACTACTTGCAAAGTAATGGACCAAGTCTCAAAATAGATTGTCCAACGGTACACAAATATTGATATGATTCCCTAATATATGACGAAATACAGTCAACACAGTCACGCCTGATTGTGATTTTTTTCTCTTGATCCTTCTAAGGGCCCATCTGGCGTGGGGCATGTTTTAAACTGCACGATAAACATGTCACCTGGCTTTAAGGAGCCGCATTACCTTGAAACATTTGTTTTTTTATTTGTAATTCAAAAATAATTTTGTTTACAAATCAATTCAACAAAACGCTGTCAACAGTTCTAATTTCTATAGAGCTATATTGTCCGTTTTTATGGTGCTGGGATTTTACCCCGGTGACGCTGGCCCCGCTGTATACTTTGACTTTGAAACAAGAAAAAAAAAACATTTTTAAAATTTGATTTTATGGAATTTCCCTTCGTCGACATTCACACATTTTTTGGTTCCTAAAACCCGCGGTCGCTCACCCCGCCAACAAGGACACAATTTTTAATTGTATTTCATACAAAGGTCCTACACCGTACGAATTTCGTACAAATGAATTTGATTTTTTGGACGCTCACCCCGCCGTTGCCTGCCCCACTTATCTCACAGTGTAACAATGCAATTGAACTAGAGGTGTAATTGAACTAGAGGTGTAGCCGGCTGGCAGTCGATTTTTTGTATATTTCGGCGGCTGCTGGTTTCTTTTTTTCTCTATAACATTTTTATAATATATTATTTTCTCATGATTACAAAGACATAAAGTTTACATTTAATATCAAGCTACCGGCGCGGTAAAAGTAAAAACTCGATTAAATGTGATCAGGAGGAACCCGATTCAATCTCGGTCAGTCCAAAGATGTTTTACTGCTATAAATAGCCGGTTCCAATTTTAAGTTTTTCGTTTAAACCTACTATATTAGTTTTATGATTTTCCCGGGATATTCCCGCGATTTCTTATGGATTTTCTCGGGCTATCTCGGGATTTCCTTGGGATTCCCACAAGTTTTCCTAAGAATTTTTCCAGGTTTCCCGGAATTTCCCCCACATTTCCCCGATATTTTCCATGGATAACCCCGCGATTTTCTTTCTTTTTTTTTGTAACGAAAAATAAAAGATCAAAAAAACTACACTCAATTAATAATTATTTCCGGATATTTCTCAAAATTACTTCAGATTTTGGATGATTTCCAATATTTTTCCGTGATTTTACAGAATTTTCCTGAATTTCCAGGGATTTTACCAATTTCCGAGTTTTTTTGTTGATTTTCTTTGTGAGATATTTCCGGGATTTCCCTGGTATATTCTCGTGATATTTCCCGGAATTTTCTCTGAAGAAAAATTGTGAAATCCCTTAAAATTAAAATAAATACTGTGCGGTATAAACCGGTGAAATACCGATAAAATCCCAGAGAAATCCCTCTAAAAATTCAGGAAAAAACCCGGTGAAACTCCACTGAAATCCAGGGGATTTCCCGGAATTTTCTCCTGAGAAAAATTGTGAAATCCCTTATAATTAAAATTAAAAATGTGCGGCGGCAAATACCGGTAAAATTCCGATAAAATCCCAGGGAAATCCCACTGAAAATGCAGGAGAAATCCCGGTGAAATTCCACTGAAATCCAGGAGACCATAGAATATATGGAAAATATGGAACATGAAATTGGGTTCGAAATAGAGCATATTCAATTATTTAGCAAAGAATCTATGGAGAATAGAAACTAGAATTGAATTTACCTGTAAATGTGTAGGAATAGAAGATCATGGATTTTTATTGGATCTTACAACCCTTCTCTTAAACAACCGTTATCACCATTATTTTGAAATGCCAATTTCACTTTGTGGCTACGTAATTTTCACATAGTGGCCAACACGTCAATAATTATTTTGTGTTGCGTACGTTCCAGGAAATCATGAATTTTGTGATGATAAATATGTATGTACGAGAATACATTTTTAATAACATTTTCACATTAGCCGCCGCAAGCCAGCCGACAAAAAATTCGTCTAGCCGGCCGCCGATGTTTTTTCATTGGCTGACACCTCTGAATTAAACGTAGGTCTTGAGGTGGAAAGTTGTTGTTTAAAATTCAGAAAAATTATGAGGGTGGATTTAAATCATATTTTGAAGATGTATAATTTATAATCAATTATCCGATATTAATCCTTTCAAACACTTATGCAACATTCTGACAGTTCGATAATTTGTTAGGTTATGACTTGCCGATTTTCCAATCAAAATTCAAGACGTCACGACGTCTAACTGTCAGCTGCGCGATAAAATCGACTGCTTAAAACCCATAAAACCTTTGAATGTTGCGAGTCGATTTTTTTTTTTGCTTTTATTTTATCGTTTTTTTTTTTGTGTTTTAAACATCACAGTTCATTGACTGAAAAATACGGGCGTAAAAGGTTCGACTTGACCACGGATCAATTTCGAGGTCATTTGTCGACACAATGAGTCGATAAAAAGTATATTAAGGATAGAGATTATATAATCTACATGTGGGGTCAAACGGCGTTCAACGCAAATCTGCAAGTATTATTAATTAGCGTGTAACAGTGTGTAGCACCAGAAATGCCATGGCCATTGGCCATTCATATGGGTATAATAATACTATATATATACATATATATATATATATATACATAATTTCGCATATAAGCCAAAGTTGGCAGAAACACGCACGTTCCACTGACGCACGCACGATCGAACTCTAAAGTCCAAAGACCTGCTGGCCCAAATTCAATGTTGCGCATGTCAAGAATCGGTGACAGCCCGTGTTGTATGATTGTGTGTATGTGTGTGCGTGTGTGCGTTTGTACAAAAACAACAACAACAACAACTGCAGTCAAGAGTTTGTTTTTTTTTTGTTTTCAATAAAAATAAAATACATAAACATTTCTATATACTACCGACTCAAAAAATGCGCGCAACGATTTTGCTGAGTACTAATTAGAGTTTCCTTTTCTGTAAACAAATACGCACACATCTATAAATATTTATATTTATATAGAATATAATGTATAAGTGTGCTTACAACTAAAAACATTTATATTAATTACATTTTATTATTTGCCGACCAATCCGATTAAAAGCCGCCGCCGCCGCAATGCACTCTAACGAGTAAGTATAACTATATCTTGTTGCGCGTGGTGCTCGGCAGCTCGGTGCATTCGAGCACGCGCGCACGCGAATTGCATATATTATTTTATTTAATATATTATATAAACTCACTCAATGGCTCGGTGTGCTCGCGCACTTACAGAAACATAATAAATGCATTTTATGCTGGCACGATTGCGCAAGCTCGACTGCGCGACGGCGACTTGCGCGACCGTATGGCTTTTATTGGCTTTTCAGCATGCGTCCGATTTAGAAGCAGAGCGAATGCAGAAGTTTAAAGTCACGCAGCCCAGCCGAGCATAAGTTCAAACCACTGTGGAGCAGCCAGCAGCATATGTCCATAAAAGCACATAATACACACGGAAAAAATATCATATCTAGCGCAGACATAATGGACGCAAACATATATATGTTTGTGGCAAATATATTATCACAAAATTTTGTTTTTTTATTATTATTTAAAAGTTTGAACTTGACCGTAGAAACGAGTGTTTAATTCAGAAGTACCAACATTTTCGGAACAAAATTTAATTATCGATAAAACAATCAAAAAACAAGCAAAAAGCATTTTAATTTTTTAAAGTAAAAGAAGTCCAATTGAGTTACTAAGACTGTTTAAAAAACAACTGTCTAAAAACTGTCTAAAAACTGTCTAAAATACTGTATAAAAGACTGTCTAAAATACTGTCTAAATACTGTCTAAGAGACTGTCTAAAAGACTGTCCAAAAGACTGTCTTAAAGACTGTCTTAAAGACTGTCTTACAGACTGCCTTAAAGACGGCCTCAAAGACTGTCTAAACGACTGTCCAAAAGACTGGCGAACAGACAAC
>JAAAKO020056812.1:0-10591 GCA_010015015.2 Bolitophila cinerea | reverse complement strand
TCGCTCTATTGGATTCGAGTTTTCCTATAGGCTTCCGCTACTGTTTGTCAACAATTTTTTTTGTCAGGCATTTTTCTTTTTGTCAATTAGGAGGAAGATCCATCAAAACGAGACATTGGAATAATTCTAGGATTGGAATTATGAATAGCACAGCAAGCAAAATATGAAGTTTTACGAAATTAGACCTGATCTTGAGTTAATAGCCTATAATTGGTTCTTTTCTAGTAAAAAAGCTAAAATGGCCATCAAACTGAGATCATAAATCTGATTTTATTAAAAACTTGTTATATTAAAAACATTTTATCTGATTTTGTGCGTGGAAATATTTTGTAATGTACTTCCTCTCCTCAAATCGTGGTAGACATTAAATGTAGGTCGGCAAAAGATAAGAGGAGAGTTTTATGCCAATGCCTTCTAATTATTGGTGTCAATTTAGGGATCCAACAAATTATCACAACACCCATAAAGTTATTTAAATGACAAATAATAATGTTTTTTAAGGTAAATAATCCAAAAATTATATTTTCTTCGTTTTAGGTCAAGCTATCACTTAATAATGGAAAATAAAACCAAATAAATGTATCTTTTTTAGTGGTTTCTTTAATTTGATAAATCTTGGATTTATATTACGAGTGGTGCTTTTATATATATTTTTTAAATGGCTCTAACTGTTCATTCCAACTGACATATTTTAATACATATATACATGCATAAAAATACGGCGCAGTGTCACAATTTCTAGCGACACAATTTCTAGACCAATATTTAGAAATTTAGATTTTTAACAATTCAGAAATTCTGACGAAATAGATTCTATTAGCATCCATTTAAATTTAAATTCAGAAATTTCAAAATAAAGTGAATATTTTCAGAAATTGTGTCTAAATCATTGAGTTTTGAAAAAATGCTAATTTGGTAAATTTTGAGAGCAACACATTTATTCTTGATTTATTTAATTTAAAATAATCAAATACAACATTAGTTACAAAATACAAGCAAACTTGAGTTTCTTATAATTGTACAATTAGTGAATAAACGTCGAGTTTGTTTAAATGTATTTATATAATCAGAGATACGCCTAATAAAATATCAAATTTCATTTAAAAATCTATTACTTGAAATATAGTTGTTCATATAATTTTCTACCAAAAAAATAATTCATTAAATAACAAATGAGTGTTATTATGTTTTATGTGTAATTTTAAATATCCATAACTAAATATTTAAAATACTTTTATAATTTGTGTTCATTCACTTTTAGTTGGTCTGGAAACAACAGAAAAAATCTAAAGTCGTTTTATTGTTGAAATAGATAAAACTGTTTTTTGTCTTTTTTTGGTGGTTGTAGACCTCTTATTTGAGACCGACGACATATATACATTTTTAAACCAAAAATGGCTGTAATTTCAAATAATTTGGCTGAAAAATTTGGATTTCTTATAAAGCTTTTGTATCTAAACAAACAACTAAAAATTTTTTATGATAGATCTAATATGAGAAGAAGAATCCAGCCTCAAATGAGCAATGCAATTGATATAATATTTTTCAATATTTAAAAATCACCTCAAATGTTGTATATGTTGTTTTTTATTAGAAAAATAAATAATAATTTTCCAAAACCATAAAAATTCAAAAAAATATACATATTGTTCTAAAAATAAAACTTCTATATCATTGAAACCACATAAGTGCTAATATTAGCCGTGCAATCTTCAAAGATCTGTATTTATTTATTCAATTTGATGCAATACAAATACAAAATCGAACGTATTAAATCGAACCACTCATCATCGGTGGGTCGTTAGGCTGCAAGCACTTTTCATCGAATTCGTGCTTCTCTATAATTTGATTTGCATACAACGTTTTTTTTCTTATTTTTTTTTGTTTCTTTTAACTACTTATGGTAACAAGACGTGCGCAATGTAAATAAACAGGCAGAAGACAAAAAAATAAATGCAAGCCTCATTCTACCAATGGTATTTGCACATAATACAGCAGGTAATATGCTCTAAACAGACCGCACAGAAACACGAGAAGTATATAGTATATAATTATACGTTATGCACGTTATGCGTATAATTGCAGCGACTCACGAAGGGTTTTCTTATGGTTCATGTAACGTTTTCTTATGGTTCACGAAGCTTCAATATTTGCTTCTCTTTGGCATCCTCGCGAAAAAAAAATTGTCGACAATATAAATATTAAAATTAAAACTGAAAAAAAATGAAAGATTTAAAAAACGTGATGCACACAAACTGCACTTGCTCGGATGGCATAATCTGCTTATATTTATTAAGTCTGAGCTGTTCGCTGTTCTCTGAAATGAATGTCGTGCAGGCTAACAGGCCAGAGAGATTAAAACATAAATTCATTTAGACTTAGCAACACGTGTAGATAGGCAGCGTGCTGTTAAGCTCAATCTACTTTAGAGAATATAATTCTGACGAGCGGAACTGCTAAAGTTATTTCGACAGGTGAGCATTTATGCAAAGCGACGACGGACGACGCGTCGGCATGCGACACGCCGCCGATGGATGATGGAAATCCGATCATGGAAAATGCCATCACGCAACGACCTACATAAAATTTATATTGTATATATATAATATATAAATATATATGCGCAGGAAAGGTGTGCAAAGGTGTCGCAATCAATATATACATAAAATAAAATCACAAATTCCGTATTATACATATTTGTGCACGCTTATTGCGAGAATGCATTTATCAATTTGTATATTCTATAAACTAATTACAGGTCAGTGCAATTTTGAGCTTATGGAAAATTCGATAACATATTATATATATTATATACATGTTTGCGTTCTGTACGTTTTATGCTCATATAAATTAAATTATTAAATTTACAAATTCGTGCGATTGAATCAATTTATTTGGCATGTGTTGTGGAAAATATGTGTTTGTGGGAACAAATTTAATTTTATTTTGATTTTGGAATAAATATATTTATTTATCTAAAATAAATAAATATTTATATATCTAAAATATATGTCAATTTCATGTACATTTTATAAACATTAAATGTACATTTTATGTACAAGTAAATAATGTGCCGCCACGCATAATTTCGGCAACAAAACAATTCAAATATTTGCTCAGGTTAATTGCGCACGATTACCGTCGACGTCGATCAACGTTCAGTACACCTAATTTCCTTGGCCAAACACCAAAGATAAACACTGACGTGCGTGGGTGTTAGACTGTGTGTGTGTCTGTGTGTGTGTATGTGTGCGTGTGTCAGCGATTTGAACATCGTGGTGCAAGTATAGAAAATATGCAAGCACAATCGATCAATTTGTGTACACAGACCTCGTGCGGTGGGGGTGAAAACACAATATGCCACCGGAAGATTTCCCAACGTGCGGCGCTGCCGAGTATCGACACAGGCGTGTGCATGTTTGCACGATTTCGCAGAGCGGCTGCACGCGGAAAATTACTTTGGCAAACATGCCGAGTAAAACTTTTCTAATTATACTTAGTCAAGAAAAAGCTCAGCATTATCGCTAAATTCAATATACTTTATACTCTCTTATATGAACGAGTTTTCCGGTGGCGGCTCAACGTCGCGACGCGACGCTCGGTTAAACGTCGATGCTTGCATACATAGAATATATATATATATTACATATACTCGCGTATATATCTTCTTAAGAAGCTCTTGGCGCACGTAAACATAAGTGGGTAAACATAATAGAAAATTGTACATTAACTTTGTTATCGTTTTGTGTGCGCTTATACAATTTTCTGCGCACGGCACAGCACCGGAAATTAAAAGAAAACAACTCCTAAACTTACCGGAAAAACTTTTATTGACAGCTCTCTGGGAAATATATGCCTCTTTGCGTCTTCTGCGTATTCGTTTGCGGTAATTTCAAAATAATATCCCTCTGTCGAATGAATTGCAGCTCACTGCTCCAGCGCGGATCCTTTGGACTTGCGTGACTTCATTTTCCACAATTCAAGTTAATACGCACTCAAAACGTGAATACACAATTTTCACGAAAACTCGCAGCGATTCACACGTGCGCTGTTTATATGTAATTACACGCACACCGACGCAAACCAAAAACGCGTACACACACACACCTACACACGCACATATACAGTAAAAACCCGCTATGGTATAATTATTGCAAAACAACAACAAACCGTCGAATCGGCAGAATTGTATTTTCTTTCTGGAAAGTGGAAATTCGTCGTGGATTTTCCAAGCACTATATCGTATCGATTGTACGCACCGCACTGCCCAGCAAATAATCCGTGTGCGTCTGGGGACAATCGCGACAATAACACACCATTAAGATAATATACACACGCACGCAGACTTATGTAGAAGTCAAAGACGACGGGAACAAAATGTAGTTTTTCCAAGTACTTGGAGGAAGCCAGAAGAAGTTAGCGTAAAATGCCGGACCGAAACGACGACACTGCCAACCATAAGTAAAGTTCTCCGTAAACTGATTTATTCAGTTGCCTGCAAATGTTCAAGACCGTGTTCTTGGTATAGTACCTATGATTTCGAGAGCGAATCAAAGTGGTAGAGAGCGGAGAGAGAGAGGGAGAGAGAGAGCGCTGAGAGGGAGAGCTGAAGCGTCAGAGAACGAATGTACAAATGTGGTTGTTTCTGTGTGTATGTATATACTATAGAGTTTAGACTGTAGTGTAGAGTATAATGTATAACTCGTTTTCACGAACTAAGTTTTTCTCTCTCCTCTATAAGCCGGTGTTTACGTACGAACGCGCAAAGAGCGAGACCGCGGCGTGTGCTCCGTGCTCCCCAAGTGAAATTTATGTACACAAGAAGATTTATCTCGATTCGTTGTTATGTTACCTAGTTTACGATCAATATTTTATGGTGTGCACGGTTGTTAGGACAGGGGTCGTAAACTCGCGTCGAGACGATTTTATATGCGTGTGTGTGTATAAAAATGAGTAATAATCATCAAGTTTATGGGTTGTTTTGGCTTTCTTCGGAAATATCTTTTTGGAGATGTGACTATAATAAATTCATATAGAAATCATGTATTTATTAAATATTTAAATTGATAATAATGTATGGTTGTGATTGGAATAAGCCTGCCATTTGGAAGATTTGACAGACATTGGACACTTGTTTTTTTATTACCTTTTGCATGGTGTTATTTATTTTATCTAAAAGAACCCATAGACTTGAAATTATTTTTTGATGGTACATCTGTGTACCATCCGGCTATGTTATGTTGGATAATTATTTGTTATGTTGGCTTTTTCTAATACAAGGTGGGCCAAAAAAAGTCATCCGATGGTGTTTGACTCTAATTTTTTTTCTAAATGAAAAACTTCGATTATGTTTTTGGATTATGTTTATTTGAACCTTTAGATTTTTATTGGTCAAGTCGACCAGATGATATCGGCCAAATGGGCGCCGTCACAATTGATTGCCGTATGGTCTCGTTTTATTACATTTTTCATCACTTCGGCGAGAACTTCGGGCGTCAAAAGCGTGCACTCGTTTCGAATATTGTCCATAAAAGGGCTTCCAGGGTATCGGGACTTCAAAAACCCCACAAAAAAGTTTGGAAAGGATAAATCGGGAGATCTTGCGGGCCAGTGCAAATTGCAAAATGATAGATTAGGCTACCCTTTAGAATATCGGTTGTGTTGGAACCACATGTCCTCCAGACCTAATTCGTCCAATTGCGGCAGAGAAAACTCGGTTAACATGGCCCTATAGCGCGCATTGTCCACTGTTGTCGTTTGACCAGCGGCGTTCTCAAAAAAATGGCCCGATGACTCCTCCAGCGTGAACAGTGCACCATGTAATTACTTTGAGCGGGTGTAATGGCTTCTCATGCATCACTTATGGATTTTCGGTGCCCCAGAAGCAATTGTTTTGCTTGTTCACGTACCCGCTAAGGTGGAAATGAGCCTCATCGCTCATTATGATTTTGGTCGAAAAATCGTCCACTTCGTCCTCGAGATTATTGATGGCTTGGGCGTAGGTTACATGCGTTTAGCGGTCAACAGGCAGCAGCTGATGCACGGACTGTACTTTGTACAAGGTCTTTGACCAAAACTCTCCTTAGGGACGACCGGCTGATGGCTAATTGCGAGGCACGGCGTCTGGTCGATGTTCCCGGCGACAGTTCGACATCCTCGGCAACAGCGGCGATATTATCGGCAGAACGGCCGCTCCAAGGCCGGCCACTCCTGGCAACGTCTGTTGTGGTCCGATACTTTTCAAGGTTGGTGGCCAAACGGCGCGATGTTTGCGCAGTCGGTGTCGGACGGCCGGGGAATCGGCGACGGAATTCGCTCTGCGCCAAGACCACAGACGAATTGTTACGCAAAAAAATAAACACGATTATTCTGCGTTCTTGAGGAGTGTATCGCTCCATGGCTTGTTCACTTGTATTCTACATTTGCCTAGTCCCCAAATGTCAAACATTTACATTGGCGGCCATTTGCAAAAATAAGAGTATCTTCCAATAATTATATCTCTTTTTGCACACCTTGTATAACTAGCTAGACCCGGCCTACGTTGTTTTGCCTTCAAAGTTTTTTTTGATTGTGGTCAGGGCCATTTTTTTCAGATTATGCCAGATGTAAAAAAATCAAATTCAAGAAATTCAAATAAACTAATTTACTTAAATATATAAAGTGTTCCCATTCATCATATTAAAATAGTTAATTATAACATATTAATAAATAAAATTAAATATTATTTTACAAAGTACAAACCCTGCCCCTGCTTTCTAGCATAGACAATATTTTTATTGTAAGTTTATTTAAAACATATTTGGAATTAATTTTGATAGATTTAATAATTTTAATAGTCTAATCAGGAAATAAACATTGCAATGAGTACATTTTTTGATGTTTCATATGAAAGTTGCTTATAAACTAATAAAAATCGATAGAAAAATGTTTTTGATTAAAAATACAGTTTAGGGGCGAATATGTAAAAAAACTTTGAACGCAATATTAAAGGAAATGAGCCCCTGAGTTTGAATCAGCTGGCAGATCGATACTCTTGATTACCCCTTTCCCCCTTTTAGGGTTAAGGGCTTGATAAGAAAATGGTAATTTGTTTGAGTACTAGCCTATTCAATACTTTTTAGAGTACAGGAAGGAGACTGACAGGACGACAATCTTTAAGATCATTTGAAGTGAAATTTTTGTGGATAGGGATTACTTTAGCATATTGAATTGGAATTGAGCAATATTTGTTAAACAACTATACTGTTTCCATAAAATTGTCTGGGAGCATTAGCGTTACATAGTAACTTGATTGGAGAACACACTTTTTCTTAATGTTTTGTTAAACCAGGCATATAGTTATTTTAAAAAAAATGGTTCAATTATTTCATTTTTTCAACCAAACTGACCATAGGTTTGCAAGTTAACTTTTCGAAATCAATCATGTCCTGTACAAATACATTGATATTCTTTAAATTACCCATTCTCTTAACCAATAATCATGGTTATTATATTGATTTTGAATGTATTTGGAATACATTTTTAATTATTTCAACGAATGATGGTATAAATTGTTAATCATGTTATAATATAATAAAAGTTTGTCTAGTTTTGGGATAATATAACTTTTACCATTACCATGAATGATAAATCATGCTCATCTTTACCCGTGCAACTATTTTGGAGGTCTAACCAACATTTGCTTTGATTGTCTACGATATTTTTTCTTTTGGTAAAGGCTAAACTGATTGGAAAATTAAATCGGTTGAATTTTTTCAGTTTATCGGTAGGAATCCTAGGAATTCTTGACAGCAAAATTTATTATCCTTAAAAAATTGTGGCCTTTATGGAGTTGAGCCATTTTTATTTAAGCATTGAGGTTGTTTTTTGGGGCATTGAGGTTACGTAGCAAAATGATTGGAGAACCAACGTTTTTTTTAATATATTGTTAAACAGGGCACATCTATAGTGAATTTAAAATTAGTTGTTCGATAAAGGCTGCTTACTTTTTTCAACAAAACTGTCGATAGATTTGCTGGCAAATTTTTCGAAATCAATCATGTCCTGTATAAAAATATTGATACCCTTTAAATTACCTTTTTTAGGCTAAAATAGCCCATTCGCTTAACCAATGATTATGGTTATTATATTGATTTTGAATGTATTGGAATACATTTTTTTAAATTATACATTTTTTACCGGTTGAAGGTTTAAATTGTTAAAATCATGTAATAATATAATAGTTTGACTGGGTTTGTAATATAAGTTTTACCATTACCAACAATAAGTAATAATTTTGAATATCGGTTGCTATTGGATCATTTTGTAATCGTACTCGCCAGTGGAGTCTGTAAAGGTGAAATCGTTGAGTATTTAATGTTAAATATAAACACAAAATTTGTAAGGTTGTGTCCTTGGAATTCAAGTTAACATGACACAGCTATTTTCGTGTTAGTGCTATATTTGTAGATCCACAAAACATGAACATGAAACATGAACGCACAGTTCAGACGTCATTGGAAAGCAAACATATACCCCCTCAGAAGCAGAAGCAGGACCGGCAGGGCCAGACCTCTACGCTACGCAAGTATTTTTTTTAGGTATGAATGCATTTTTATTTAAATTGTATTTAACATAGTTTTTTAAAATATTATTAACATCCAGTGCATCAAAAGTGTGAATACGTATATACGTATATAGAACATTACTTGCTTTGTATATTTCATATTTAAAACATTATTTTATTTTATAGTTGTTGTTGTACTGTCTGTTTTCGACCAGTATGGAATCCCAAGCCTCATTACCAAGTGTCTACAATATATGAATATTGCACCTGTAAAAGAGAAAGAAGTTGCGGACTCAGTACATTGTTCTACAAGGTACGTGCATTTTTGGTCGCCGGGAACTGTCCAATATGAACGTTCATGTACGTTTGCCCATAAATGGTCCTCCGGACTACCATAGAACCGAGCATAGAACATGAAATGAACGTGAAAATGTACGTAAATGTACGTATCGGGTATCGTACAGGCGGACCGTCACGGAACGTTCGCGGACTACGAAAATGTTTGACGTTATTCACCACTATAAACAATAGATAGGTAAGGTTATATATAATTAAATTTTAAATTAAATTAAAGTTTGAGCAGAGGCAAAAGTGAGACGATGTGGAGCACTTACGGCGGACGGTCGCATGATCGTTCCGCAGAGGAGCTACCGGAACGGGAGGCCAAGTGGTTGTCTCTCGGGTACTTTCCTTACTGGATCAAAGGCCTTGGGGACGCATGAGTAGTCCAGGTCTTGGTCCGGCGTGAGACCAGCTCTTGTTTTAGTGTTCGGTGTTTTTATGTATTAAGTATGCGTTTTGTGTATTTGTCTCGGGAACAATCCCTGGAGAGGCATTTAGTCGGAGAGGAGTGCCGGCCTTAAAAAACTTGCTGGCGTGTCATTTTTTTGCGAAGCTTCTCTATGTCGACTGTCGAGGTTGTTCTAGTTACAAGATATAATTTCAGTATATGTAAGGAGTTACAAAAAAGTAGAAATCGGAGTGACTCTATGATATGTTGCCCTGGGTAACAGCAACTCTAGCGACGCCACTGTTACTCGCGTGATTGTTGCTATTTTAAAGTATGAAGTCTGCTCCGGAATGTTTTTGATTTTAAGCCATTTATTCCGTCAGCATAGGTTGATTTTGGTATGGCAGACAGGGTTTGAAAAAAATATTTAGATTATTAAATGAAAGCTCCTTGAGAAGCGATTTGGTTACGATGTGTTACGGAGGGGAGGGGGGTTGTTGACCTATTGTTACGTAACAATATAAAATTTTAATTTATAAGTATAAAATCGCAAGTAAAATTATTTTATTCACGATATTTACATTAACTAATTTAATATTGGTTTAAATATTCGAATTTTGAATTATTGACATTTTTGAATTTACTTTTTTTTAAATGGGAAGAGTTGTGGGTTTTGTTACGTAATTTTAAGGGTATTTTTTGTAGACTCAATATTGTTACGGTTGTGTTACGATGGGGAAATATTTTTTATGCGCACACATATAAAATAGAAATAATTTTGACAATTCATTATTATTCTACTACAACGACATTTACCAGATCCAATCAAACATAACAATTTTAGTCATGACACAACATAAAAATTCTAAGTATAAGAAAAATCGCACAATAAATATGCAAATTTGAAATAACTATACCCCAGCGACACCTATCGTGACCTCTTTACATAAAATAAGAGATTATGTCAACACATTTTGTATTTTAGTAAATTCTCACTGTAAATTAGAGTTTTGTTGTTAACTTGACCACAGCGCCATCTACCGGGCGACATTTCGATTACGCTAAATTTGTAGCAATTTCTTATGCAATTATATCATCAAATTTAAACATAACCTTTTCAAGAACACACAAAGAGTATCTGCGAATCTACTTTCACAAAAAAACCCTTACGTTACCGCTATGTTAAACATTTATACAAACGGTTCGCAACACCTGTGTTTTGCATAATTTATTCAAGCGTATACAAATAGTTGAAATTGCAGAATAAGTATAGACGTGTACTTTGTACGTGTTTGCTTTGATCCGTACTCGCAGTC
>JAAAKO020056801.1:0-10591 GCA_010015015.2 Bolitophila cinerea | reverse complement strand
TTGTTGAATTCTGGTCGGCTGCACATCAGGTCTTGTAAACTGCTTCCTCGGCTGTGGTGGCTGTAGCTGCTTTGGTGGAAGCATTTCATGAGGGACAGTCAACGGTTGCTCTGCATTTTTACTTGCAAGCTGTTGCCGCATCTGCCTCATCTCCTGTTCCATTTCCGCTTCTCGCTGACGCCACTGTGCCTCTCTTGCAGCATACTCCGTCTGTGCGTCACAATCAACAACATCCGCAAATGTTGTAGAGTTCAGCGCTCGAATGCTGATCCTCTCCATCAGTTGCGGTTGCGGCTCCTGGTCTTCGTTGTCCTCCTCATCGGCAGTGTTTGCATCAAAGTACTGCGAGTCACTCGATTGGATTTCACCAGGGCCATGGATTATCTCACCCAGCCGCTTCAAGAGGGCTGCCTTATTTCCGGCCGTCGACTTGCCTATTTCTCTCAGGCACTGTCGCAGCTGAGGGACCGTCTTCTTCTTTGCAGCTGACGTGTTCATCATATTTTTTTCACTGCACTACTATAGTTTTGAAAAAAACTGTTGTCGCATGCGTGTGATGCTGATCCCACTTCTGATCTGTCAGGATACTTTTAGGCTTGGAATTATCTTTATTAAAAAACCTCACTCATCGGTGTTTGCTTATAAAGATAATTCCAAGCCTAAAAGTATCCTGACATGTAAATATTTTATGGCACAATTAGGGTTAAATTTTTTTAACTAAATTTCGTTATGAAATTTTTAAGAATACGATGAGGTTTAATATTTAATTGAAATTGTAGATTTTGGTATACCCTAATAACACAGAAGGATTCAATGATCCGATTGACCGATTGATATGATTGGCCGATTGATACGATTGGCCTAATCGGTTTTTGATTATTTTTCCTTTAAATTCGGCCAATCGTATCATTCGGGCAATCGTGATTGGATTTCAATTTTGAATTATCCTACATTTTTATTTTTATATATAATTTTACACTATCATTATTGGCTCAAAAAGCTTTTTTTTAAATCGTAGCACTAATAGGATCATAATAGGTTGCAAACAATTTAGAGAGTATTCTTCATTGTTTGGCTGCAATATTTTTTCAGGATGTTTTTTTTTTTTTATAGAATTTGGTTAAGTTACTTTTTAATTTTTAACTGACATTTAAAAAATATATATATAGTTTTATTTTGAAGAAAATCGATCTGTTCTTTAAGTATAATTTATCAAGCCCAATATCTCGAAAATTAAAATAAAAAGTTATTTTATGCATATAATCTATTAAAATAACAAAAACCTCACTTCCGGGTTTCATACAGCGATATGCGATTTCACGTGGAATGCATCAGGCATAAAGTTCATTATGTGTGTACCAAATATAATAGTTTATCTCAAACATTTGTTGATAAGGAATATAAAAATGTTCATTGCATACGTAATGTGTCTGTGACAATTAGTTTTTATCTGATTTCTATTAAATTTCAATTTCTTTTTCTCTCCGAATAAACTGTAAGGTTGGTTTTTTATTTAAAGCAAAAACTACATTTATTTTTTTAAATGTTTCAAATAAATTAATAAATTATTTTTTGTCAGGACTGGCAAAATAAATGTTGTTAACCCATTTATTTTATCAACTAAATAAAAATTAATCAACTCTTAAAAACAATGTTTTTCATATAAATTCTCAATTTTTTATCTTAATATATAACTAACTAACTTTGACCACCCGTAACATTTTGATGGGCAGAAAAAGGTTAAATGTAAAAAAGTAGATATTTTTTACAAAAAAAAATTAATGTCTTTTTAATTTTACGTCGTTTGCCGAATTAGAGGTTTTGACCACATTTGGTCACCCCCTAATTAGAGGAACGGAAAAATATATTATAATGCATTGTCATCGACAACAAGTCCATGGGCCAAGTTTCAGCTCGATTGGATGACAGAAAGTCGGTTAATTAGGCTACATTAGAATCCGACCAAGCAAGCAAGATCACACACACAAAAAAACTAATATAAATAATTTAAAAAAAATTGCCGTATTTTCAAAATAAATTTAAAATCATAAAAAAATCAAAAAAATTGATAACTTCGTCATACCAAAATGTTTTTTTTTTTTTAATTGTTTTTGCTTTTTTTAAATTAACTAGCAAAAACCAAAGAAAAACCAGTCAATAACTTGTCGTTAGTCATGGGTACGCCAAGAGTACATTTGATCATTGTATTGGAATGCATATATATTTGTTTTAATTTTTATATTTAAAATATCTTCAGATTTTTTTTCAATGAATGTCAATTATATATAATTACCAATCAAGAAACTGTCCGCTCAACTTCATTTTTATATATTGTTTTTTTAGATGTTAAATTTCGAGGTACATTTAATAAAAAAATATTGTTATTAATCCTCATTAAAAGTCCAGATCAAATTATACATTAACTTTAATTGCAGTCGACATAACAAAATAGCAAAAAACAAATAACAGCTCTTCTTTATATTTTTTGACTTCAGATTTGAACAAATTTCTATGGCCTAGGGACCTGTCTATCTGTTTGAGTTACATTTTTCAAGGTTTAGTTTATGATTTCCATTGCTATTGCATTTTAATTTTTAAAAATATTGAATCAGATTTTGGCAAAATTAAGGATTATTTACTTCCAGATCTCAATTAGTAAAAAATACTATAAAATCCGTTTTTTTTAAATTCAGTTTTAAATATTACTGTATAAAATCAAGTTCTTCATTTTTGTAATATTTGTGAAATTATTAGCTAAAATACACTATACACTAAAAAATTCAGATGTTGCGGAGTAAAGTGACCAGCGTCATTTTGACGATATTGAACCTTCAGGACGATGTGATGATATTGTTCTTGTTACTACAAAAATACCTTTAAAATTGAAGATTTAAGAAAAATAATTAATTGGATTGGTATCCCAATAATGAATTTCTATATATCTTTAAAAAAATTAATATATTATTTATACAGAGTTCATATGCAGTTTTACCAAAATCAATTATCGAATTTTTACTTAGATTATTTTAATTATTATTTTTAAACTTTAAAGTAAAATACAAAGACCAGAAAAAATCATGAATTTTCAATGAATACCTATATACCTATATACAATGAAATTAGACGTTTTTTATAGTTTTTTATTATATTTTTGCTTGTATATACAAATGTTTTCGAATTTTTTAATTCAATATTTTAAAAGTAATTTTTTAAAGAGATTTTTAAATTCAAGATTATATTTTAATTAAAAATGGTGAAAGAATGAAATCTGTTAATATTGAAGCGTAAAATAAACCTTAAGTGTCCTCTCTAAAAGAATATTGTTAGGGATTGGCCTTCAATACGACTCGATTTTTCTTAAATATTTGGGCTACAGGGAATCAAAGATTAAATAAAGAAGGTGATTTTCTCTATTTAGGGAATTCTTTTCCTAAACACTTAAGGCCCTAAGATCCTTAAAAAGGGGCAATTTAAAACTCAAAGTCTCTCTTTTCTTAAGAGGAATGGATTGCAATATAGCAATTTAGAGGAGTTTTTTTTAAAGATTACGATTAAGTATACATATATATACAATTTTTGACAGGCGACGGGACGATAATGTCATAGCCGGACATGGTAACACTGAGAGTGTGAGTGAAAGTGATATTTTTTATTTCCAAAATTCACCTTCTAATGAAGGTGGAGGAAAGGATAAGAAGCTCAGTCATAAATTACCTCAAATGTTTTTTTTTATATTTAACCGTTTTTTATTTTTCCTACGCCAAAAATCCTTTATAAACTTTATACCTATCCCTCCTTAAAGAATATTTGTCGGGGGAAAACAGTTCATCATAATAAGGGTACCCTCCTATAAATATCTTTAAAAAAAATAGGAGGGGGCACTAAATAAATATTTTCCAAAATATTTAAAAAATTATGCAATTCATATTTTAAAAAATATCTCTATATACTATTTGGTACACTTAAAAAAGATCTTTCATATTTGTATGTTGTTGGGCTCGTCGAAGTGTACTAGCGTGATTATGTCAGCGATTGCGTAAATATTTTATTGGAGCATTAAAATTCAAGTGACAACAGAATAACTGCCAATAAAGATAATATTCGTTTCATGCATGTAACATATACAATATGTATCAGTGACTCAATGACTCCGTCTACAAAGGTCATTTCAAATAAATCGGTAAAACTTTGCATTATAGAGAGATATTTCCGAGACACAAAAGTGTCATATAAGTGTTACTCAAGGCTTCTATTCTATGCATAGATTTTCTATTGAGGATATTTCATAACATAGTTACATTTGAAATACGTGGAAATAGTTATCTACTTATGATAAATTATAAATTGTTTTTGATCCGGAAAAACCTGGCGTAATTTAAAAAAAGAAAATAGTTTTCTTTTACACTAAGCTGTATTCCATATTTAAATTCTCGTAACCGTAAGATTTGGACCCTGATACTAGATGACGGACGGACAAACGGACAACGCACGATTATAAATCTTTACATTTTTCCAACACTGATATCGTGAACTTAGGGGAATAATACACTCTAACTACACATTTTGAAAAAAAAAACAGTTTTTGATGCCATTCTGTTTAAAAATACAAATTATAAAAAAAATATTTTTTTTTTAATATTGAAAATTTCTTTTTGTATTTTAACTAAATATGCAATTTAGTATTTTTTGTAATCACAATTCAAAATTCAAAAATGTACTAAGTTTTTTTTATGATTTTTAAAATATAAATTGCAACAATTTTCCTCAAATTATATTTCAAATGAAAAAAATATTTAATTTTTTACGAATCCTTTCCAAATTATTGAAGAAACGAAATACAAATGAAGAAAGAGAAACAGGTAATTAGCTTTTGGTAAGAAAACAAATAAGGACTCAAATTAAAACCGTGTAGTACTTCTGTATGCATACCATCGCAAAAATAACTATAAAAATATATGGTCGTGGAAAGATACCTAAAAACTAAAAGCAGAGAACTCAATCTTCCAAATACAGTATTAAATTAGATTTAGTGTCAAATCGAGAGTGAAGATTCTGTTACCAGTTTTACCATCCTCTCAGCTGCCTGAGTCTGAATTGGGAAAAAGTTAAATACATTTTCTTAAGCAACTTAGTACTTTATTTGAGACATATTCCTAAATACTATTTGTGTTTACAACTATTAACTAATGTTGCGATTGGACTTCACTGATTCCATTATATACACCTTTCTATTTATTTTTTGTTTCTGTAGAAAAGGCATTTCTTTTAATAGTTTATATTTATATTTTATATTTTATATTATATTTTAAATATACTTTTCAATAAAGGTTTTAATAAATTGAATCACACGATTTATCGAGACTGCAGGAATGAGAGAATTTTGATGATGTTTATGTTTATGATCTTAATACATTCATGTATGTTTAAAAATACAGCCAAAATCTATGCGTCGCTCATATCAGCTGTTCCCGAATATTGTACAAAATACACGAAATAATAAATAAAACTGTTTTTTTATTAAATCAATATCAACTTTGATAAACAAAAAAAAAACTCAGAGAAAAAATATATAAATACTTGGCTTATCTAAAAGACTGTATTTTAGGCAATAATCTTAAAACTCTCTTGAGAGAACTGAAGTTTTTATTTGTATTTAAATAAAAAAAATACATAGGTATTGTTAATAGGTAGACACAACTTTTGCGAAAATAAAAAAAAAAATAGAAAAAGGGTTTATCGATTTACACTAATGTACAGTGTAAATAAAAGGTAATTCCCAAAGAATTTCATTGGTTGTACACCAACTCATCAAGAAAATACTGAAAAAACTTCCGAATCTGCGATATATGACTTCAAATCAGACGAAGTTTTTTTTTAAATCTGACGAAGAATAATAATGCACTTTTCTTTTTTGTCTTTACTTTTTAATAATTATAAAAGATATATAAATATCACTTAGGGCCGTTTTATTCACGACATTCTAAAATCGCTTAGAGCGGCTCTATATCAGTTCAGAGTTATAGGACTTGCTCTAGCTTAGAGCCGACATTTAGAACGCGTTTTAAAGTTTGGTTTTATTGATATGTATTAGAGCTGAAGTACGCTCTAATGTCGAAGCTCTAACTTTAAAGCCGCTTTAAATATATCCCTGGCTACAGAGATGAACGTACTGTTGTGGTGATGTCAGTCAATTCGTAAGTAGACTGCAAACAGCACCCTAAACCAATTTGCGTGACAGCTAGAACACCCTCCAGTCCTAACGGACCAGTCCAGGCTTTGATCGGTCTACGATGCTCATTTGAAGTGTCGTATTGTTGCCAGCTTTCTTTAGCCAAACTTATTTCTCTAGCAAAGGGAGCATATTTTGAAAAAACGCGGAACCGATTTAACAAATTCTATAGTACTATTGTTTCCTAGGGTAGGAAGGCTATTGCAGCAGATTGACTAAGGATATAGGGAATGGTTTTATGCGCTAGCTCACTGTCGGACAATTGATCAAAAATAAAAAAATAAAATTAAGCTTTTTGATTTTAATATACATGGTAGTGCTGTCGAAAAAATTCGGGTACCCGGTTACTCGGGCCTTCAAATTTCGGTTACCCGGTTTCAATGAAAAAACAAGACCCGGGTCCGGGACCGTGTTCCGAGCCTGAGCCCGTTTTTCGAGCCTGAGCCCGTTTTCCAAACCCGAGCTCGTTCTGAACCCGAAATTCAACTGAGAACCGATTTTCGGGCCCAGACCCGAAAATTGCATTTAATAAAGAATACTAAAATATTTGTTTGCTTTAAAATATACTTGTTCAAACAATTTCTAATCTACAGAAATTTCAAGCATCCATAATAATTATTAAAATATTTATATTTTATTATGTCCACGAACAGGGTACCGTACCCGTTTTTTTGGGCCTGGACTCTTACAGGGAGCTGTCTAGACTGAACTGTCTACGTCGTCATATTTATCCCGCTGAGTTCTTGGCAACACTACATCGTATAGATTTTTGGAAATAATCGTACTCCTTGTCGTCCAAATCTTTGTAATCATCCCACAACCTTTTACAAGCACTAAATATAAGCATAAAAATCACCACTTCAAACCTAAGTTAATAAAATAAAAACAAGCAAAAAAACAAAAAAAAAGGGTGAAAAACACGCTCCAATCAAAAAAATATAGGTTCTAAACTACTTAGGTGGTCGTTTTCGACTAGTTAAAGTTAGAGCTGCTTCTAAGCTAGAGCAAAGTCTAAAATGACAGCTGTAACTAGTTAGAGTCGGATGAATAAAACTAATTGTTGCTGTGATTGATTGCTCTAAGGCCACTCCAACATAAAACAGCCCTAAGTGTAAATTATTTTTTCAGTAATTTCTTAAATATTACCTCAAATTAAATATTTTTAAATCATTTTTTAAACCTCTTTTATTTTATTTTAGACAAAATTTTAAAACTTGATTTCTTAGACATTTTAGTTCTAAATTTATATGGCTGCCTAAAACTATAAAACCACCACAAAAATACGACAAACTCACCTATTACCAATGAAATTATCACCATAACGATGAAATAGAAGTTTGCGATGCGCCGGAACTGCTCCAGCAGATTCTGTGGCAAGAACGTGATCAATGTGTACTTGGTGGATTTGATGCGATTGTTCTGTGATGATTTGTTCTGCTTTTTGTCAGTGGGATCGCCACCGATTTTCACCTGGAGCAAATCACTGATTGTAGACACGCGATTGCCCTGTAACGGAAATTAAAACAGAATTGAGACTTTTTGTGATTGTTTGAGGTAAAAATACACTATGAAATATTTAATATCAAAAAACAAACAGCAGACGTAAACAGTATTAAAGTAAAAAAATAAATAATATAATAAGGCTGTAAAAACAACTAACTATACAAATATTCACCTGACTCCAAAACCATGGCTTTGAGTATACAGTTCCCACCGACCAAGACATACTTTCATTTCTATTCGCTTAACTTCACAGAAGAACTTTACTTTGTTGGTCATTTGTAATGGAATCGACGCAATCTTCCCACCGTATGTTTCCCTAATTCAGAAAACTTTGGCCTGGGCGCGTATCCAAAAAAAACTACTATATATTTATTAACTCAGCCGACGACGGACGCACACACACCGGACCAATCACACATGTGGCCGTTTTCAATTCAAAATTCAATCACTCTGAAGCGGATCACTAATTGAATTGGTAAATGTTTTTGAGAACAACTTCTGTTTATCCACGTGCTTATTTGAATAACACTGGTATTTTGATCAAAAACTCACAAACAATACACAAAAATGCATTTAAAAATTTAAGTCAAAATGATTTTGACGACACGGCGCACTCTTTTCGAATACGGTTTTATGACGAAGTCGAAGCACAAAAATATGCTAATATCGCAAATATATAAATAATCTGTACCCGCATTTTCACAGGTGAGGGAACTTAGAAACACCGCGCGCGTCACAGTTCACGACTCTAAAATCACCTCAAGCACGCGCCCGCTGTCACCAATGGTGCTGTTTTATACGAACAACGTTTGCGGACAAAAGCTGCGCGAGCTTATAGAAGAGGCGCATCAGGCATAAATGCCAACTACTACGAACTGTCGCTGTATCGTCGGCCGGCCCGCGGTGAAGTGTACCGTTTCGTTATCTGAGACAATCTGAGGAATCTTAGCCGAAAACGAGTGCGTGCGTGTGTTTTTTCCAATATTGATACAATGATTACGAATGTAATAATGTCGTATATGTATAGTAATTGTTTGTTTTCGCCTTGATACAAATTAACGTGTATAGTCGGTTTCATGCCAAGAGCGTTTCGTATAAGATGTTCTACAATTAATAATATTATTATATATTGTTCTATAAATTGCGTTCTGTTTCTATATATATATATACTTATATATGTGATATATCGCGGTAAATGTGTGATTGTCTGTGTGGTAATTGATTGATCATGAATAATTGAACTTAACGAAGGTTAGAAAGTTTGTCTATTCAAATATTTCAAATGGCCAATGGGCGCCGAGTTAATTTTTACGGTATTTGTTGAGATTGTTTTGTGGCAAATAATTTTGCAAATAATTTAAATTAAAGTATTAAATTGCATAATTTGAATATTAGTTTTATTTGTGAAGGTGTGAGTTTTGTTGTTTTCTATTAGCTAAAGTGCAGGAACAAGTTTTTAAGTGCATATGAAAAATTATACTAATTTGGTGATTTTTTTATTATACATTTTTATGAAAAAAATATTAAAATTAAAATATAATCATAAAAAATCATAAAAACATAACAAAGGCTGTAACATATGTAATACGTATTTTCAGGTTTATGCGTATCTCTTAATCCACAATTATAAGATAACTCATTTTTTTCTATTTTAAAATTATTAAAACGATTTTAAAATTATTTAAAAAAAGTTTCAGATTAACAATACGTCTAAAAACACAGGACCTAATAATAAACGATTGTTTTAAAATCCGTTATCATAGCAATGTAAAATTATTATATCAAATAATTTGTTTATATAAAATTAATAAACGTTTACATACAAAATAATGATATTTTTACTTTAATGAGAACGTTTTTACATTACATTACATTCTTTATTAATTAAATCATTTTTTAGGATTTTTTTAATTTATTTATCAATTTGCATTTTTTTAAGCAAGGGAGAGCAAAGGCTGTTCCTGAAGAGGAGCTGGCTTTAAGGACATCTAATATTCTTTAATATAAATATGTTAAAAAAAATATAATTCAAGGAAAGTGTGTTTGACATGATCTATGATCTATATAAGTTTACACTTACAAAGTTCATAATAAAGTAAATTTGTTCACCTTATAACACTGATTATATAATATAAAATACACAATATTTAAAGAACATAAAATAAATCGCGCTCCAAAAAAAAGCATCTAAAAAAATGTGCTTCTAAAATAAAAAAAACAATGCTCACCGACAAAAAAACATGCTACAAAAAACATAAATGACCATAAATAACCATCTGCCCCAATAAAAGTGTTTAAATATTTTTATAAATATGCCTAAAAATTGCTTGCGTGCGCATCGTTTTTTAAATGCATATTTTTGTATAATTGAATAGCATAGTATATAAATTAATCTATTTTTGTAAATTGCAATTTATTTTGAATTAGATATATCTTGTATAAATTGTACAAAAAAAATAACTTGAGCCGAAGACAAAATATTCTATTTAATATTTTCTTTTGAATTTGCTTATCATCTATCTATTCATCTATTTCAATCACATCTATTACGCTCATACTCTTATTTTCTCTCTCTCACTGTCTAAATATTTTACTTTCTTTCTCTCTCTCTCGCTTTCTCTTAAAAACTCTTTCTGGAACTATCAATCACATTCTCTTTCATACTGTAGGTTCAAGATTCATGTTTGTTTTAAAGTTGATAACTTTTTAACGACACCCATATAGAAGTAATCTGTTCAACGACTCGGAACAAACAAACATACTTTTCTTCTTAACAAATATAGTTTTTTTTTTTTTTTATTGAAGCATTTTTTATTTTTGTTTTTAAAATTGGTGTCTGCACTTTTGTCCTTTGGAAAA
>JAAAKO020056790.1:0-10592 GCA_010015015.2 Bolitophila cinerea | reverse complement strand
CTTGACCGAGGGGATTAACACCGCTGCCCTTTATATTAACGGTAGTACGGGGGTGGGGGCCCAGGTGAGCATGCTTGCATGTTTTCCTCCCCACCATTTTGGTTGAGAGCCTATCTCGGCTGAAACGTACTGGCTGTGGGCGACATAGAACCCTTTCTGGGTAGGTGGTCGTGCGTTAGTTACTTACACGCTTGCGTGTATCAGGCAACTGGAGATAACATTATACTGTCGACATTTACCGCAGGACGGGTGAATTGGCAAGCTTATGCTTATCAGGTATTATACCCCTTTTCACCCGTTGGTGCTGAGAGACCCCACGAATCCAAATAAAGTATGGTTCCACCTTTACTAAGCAGCTTAGGTTTTCAGGAATTGTATCCCCGGTACCACTAGTTTACCGCTCGGGAAAAATTCGTATAACTACAGGTTGAGTATAGTCTTGACCGCAGGGATTACCATTGCCTTAATAACAATATTGGTAGTGCGGGGTTGGGGTCCCTACCATTTGGCCTATCTTGGCTGAAACTATGTTGGCCGGGATTGATTCCATCATGGGAGGGTATCCGTTGCCTCATAGAAGATTTTTTGGATCTTATAGGATCAATAAAGTCCACATATACCACAAAAAGTAAAGTTTTTGCGCAACCTCCAAAAAAATAAAGTTTAGTCATGTAATGGAGGATGTTCTTATTACTTATTAATTATTTTTGGTGAGTATGTATAAAAAAGCGATGGTCTCAACTCCCAAGCCCCTCAACCCAGTCTTACGAAAATGGCTCTCAATGGTCAATTATTGAAAGCCATTTTCATGCGCTTCCGTAAAGCTTGTACTACAAAAACAGTAATTACTTTCTAACCATAACCTTAAAATAGCGATATCATCGCTACTTTAAAATATTGCAATGTCAAAAAGTTAGACATCTCTCTCTTCGTGCATAAAAATTGGTCATCTCGGTAATCAGTCAGTTCGGCAATTTAGAAAAATTGTATTGTGACAACAGTGAAAGCAAATTCCCCAAAATTTCAGTCTTCATGCTCATGTCAGCAAAAACTGAAAACAACTATACTTATTTTTCAGATTTCTAAGGGATCATTCCAGGAGATCACTCCACACAAGTTATTTAACGTTTAATGCCGGATTTTCACATAGTAGTAAAGTGTTCAATAATATTAATCACCAATTAGCCATTTTTTTGGACAATACACTAACTGTCAAATGGCCAACCTGCTAAAAAATTGGCCACATGTTGGTTAATTATTTGTAAATGGCCACCTCATAAATATTTTTATTCAAATGGCTAAGTAAATAGCCACTGTGTCCACTTAAATAGATATCAAATGGCCAAAAAATGTCCACTTTGTCACTAGGTGGAAATATAGCATAAAGATACTCAAAACTCCAGTTTGGGCCCTATAATGAATGTAGGATCAAATGACCATAGCATTTTTTTCTCGTAAAGATTATAAACTTTTTTTTATAATAAATTGTTTTTCCTGTTGCGTTTTGGGGGGAGTGTGTTATCAGCTATCAGAATTACATTTACGAGGGAATAAAAGAAAAATAGAAGATTGCTTGTTTTTGCTAGTATTTAGAAAAAGACAAAATACATGCAAAACAAAAGCAGCAGAGACTAGCAAAAACAAAAAAAAATATTAGAGAATATATCAGGAGCTCAGGCAATGCCTTATAAAAAGGCAAGGATTTTCTCTACAGTTTTTTTTAACTTTCTACTTAAACACACCACCCCCTTAAAAATCTCCCCCCCTTAAGGAACCTTTTGCGCCATATCATATTCGTAATCACAATACATTAAAAAGGGTCAAAAACTACTGTCCCCGAAAATAGTTATCGTACCAGACGAGCTCTTTATCTTTTAAAATAGGCTACACTAGAAAAAAAAACCATTTAACCATTTTTCCAACACAATTTCCCAGAGTGCCTTGCGGCGCGGCGCCTTTTATACAATATCTAGCACGTTTACTATACGCGAGATATGTTTTGATTTTTTTATCAATCGCACTTGTTTGTATTATATTATTTTGTATTATATTATTTTGTATTATATTATTTTGTATTATATTATTTTGTATTATATTATTTTGTAATATATTATTTAGTAATATATTATTTTGTATTATATTATTTGCTGTGTGTTGTAACAAGCGGGGGGAGCTTCTCTGAGGTTCACCGATCTTCAAACAATATAAATACATGCGCTTGATTTTGCCTATCTTTTCTCTTCTTTTAAGTGATTGCGTGTGCCTGTGTATGTGTGTGTGTGTCAAATGTCTATGCGTGCATAGACTACCAACAACAACAAAAATCTGTCTCTCACACGGGGGAACGACCATACGAACAAGCCCTGCGTGCAAGTGCACGTTCACACATTTCAACGTGTGTGTATGTATTTTTTTTCTGAATGTGTTGAGTGTGTGTGTGTGTGTGTCTCTGTGTTAATGTGTTTATGTATGTGTGTACCTTATCTCGCGTTATCTCTTCTGCCGGGCGCAGACCTTGGCTTGTTTACGCGGTGTGTATATATTATAGACGTAATACACACGACTGTGTCACTCGATTTTGTTGTTTCTTATTTGGGCTCTACTAATTTTTATTTACGAATACAGACAGCGTTTGTGCTGTATGTGTGTGTGTGTGTGTGTGTGTCTGCAAGTGTATGTCGAAACATGCACGAACACCACGCAACGAACGCTAGCAATGGCAACCAAAAGCGCTTCAAAGAGAAATGTGTAGAACTGTCACAATTATTGGCTGATATTAGTGCTCACGCAATCTAGCCCACACTATTACCTCACTATAAAACACTCTCACTGCACACTGTACGCACTTGTGCGCTCACTGTCACTCACTTTCTCACTACACATACATATATTTATATATATGTATATATATTTCTCGGACAAATAAATATAGACCTAATCCTTTTCGTCGTGTGGAAGGAGAGGGCAGGCGATCGCGATTGCTGGTCTAACCCAACTCACACTCTGAACGAGACGGACGACACTCGCGCGACGCGGATTAACAACTGGCTGGTGATGGAGAATATTGGAGACTGCAAGTGCGCCGGGAACATGTACAGACACGCGACGCTGGTCACACCGTACGCGACGACGACGACGACGACGCGACGCGACGGCCGACGGGGTACCTTAAAACGAGTCTCTCTCGTACACACACACGCACACTCAGATGAACACAAACACGAAGAGCGTAAAGTGTGTGGAGAGTATGTTAAGCGAAGAGAGAGTGTTATTCGCTTGTATATGATATTGCTTTTATGTGATGCACACGCACACCTCGACGGTCGACGCAAAACGGACCCACACGGTGTGAGTCTGGTGTGTATGTTTATGATATCGCATTAGTAAGTGACAGTTCGCGCACTAAAATATTCTCTCGCGACGAGAGAGAACGACGCTACGAACGATAATCGAGAACCGAAACGAAGATAAACGTTGCGTATGTGTGAGTGCTTGTGACAGCACTGGGCGACACACACCAACACAAAGAGCACTAAAAATTACGCTCCTCTACGTATGCTTTTACAATGCACACACACACACACACACACACACACACACACACACACACACACACACACACACACACACACACACACACACACACATAAACACTCCGAACCTCCTATATGTTTATTTACTATAGAAAATGCAGCTGTAGAGCGACGGACAACGGCGGCGGCGGTGTCTGCGCCTCCCGGAATCACCGTTATGTAAATGCACAGTTCCAGTGCACGGACCAGCCAAACGAACCACACGCAACGCAACGAAGAAGACGACAACGCGAATGCATTCGCACGGCGCGAGCGTTGCGAGGCAATTATACCAACCAGACACAATTAAAAAAGTGTTTTTTCCATTTGATACTTTCTTTCGATTAAGTAGACTGTGTAGACTGTGTACTTGGGTTCGAGGAAAGGTGTTTTTAAATATTATTATTTACTTTTTGTTTGTGGGGACACGATTGCGCGGTGGTGATAACGTGCGTGACACGCAACACGGTGCGAACGCTCGCTTGCGATGCGATAACACGATTTAATTGCCTGTCGTGCCTAGCCTGGTCGAGCTGAGACTGAGTCTCTTTGGTGTGTGCAGCTCAGCTGAGCCGTTTAGGCAGCCAGAGTCGGCGGGAGAGGCGATTGGTGGGTGTGAGTGTGTGTGTGTGTGACGTCGGCGCAGCGAGAAACCCCTTTTTGCACGCACGAATCGAACGAGCACGAATCGAGCGAGCGAACGCAAACGCACACACAAAATTTAACTGATTTGACTCTCTTTTATAGTCTGCCAGTCCCAGCTCCCAGTGTGTCAGTGAGTAGAGAGACAGATAGAGAAAGAGAGATTTTTTTTGTCTACAGAGTGCATTACCGAGTGTTCCATCGCACTGCCTGGAATCAGTGATGCCGAAGTACTCCAAGTGGAGTATTTGTATTCCCTTTTACATATCCGTACTCCCGTACTCCACCCATTAGAAAAAACTCCGCTTTGTACTCCCTTTTTACATATATTTCATATTTTGTCGTCACAAATAAGATTTAAAAAACTGATTAGTTTGTATTTATAGGCTAACAATAAAGTATACCACGTAAAAATTAATAATGTCACACAAAAACTGTGTGCTAAATAAATAACAACAAAATGTACCCATTTTTGGAAAAAAAACGTTATTTTTATTGTTAAAAATAATTTATTCGCGATTACAAAAATGTTCAATATAATTTATGCAGTTTTTTTTCTTAAAAATCACATTTTTTTTCGTTTTTAAATACTTAGGAACTACTGAGAAAAGTTTTTCACTCTGGCGTTACAAAATATCTTACCAAATGGAAGAAAATTAAGAAACGTGATTATGCATTTTTTTTCTATGCGACCTATTTAATTTACAGTTCACTTTTCAGTTGCCATATAAACGTACATCGTTCCTTTACAAAAAATGTCGACAAACGGTTTTTGTTTCTCGTTTTACAAAATTCTGTCATGCCAAATGAATCTAAAATGGCAATTGATTGTCAATCCATCTCAAAAAATTAGACGGATTGTCGTTTGTCGCATTTTTTTTGGCATTTTATGTCTGACAAACCGCAGTGTCATAATTAGCAGTGTACATGGTTTGTCAACTTTAGAACCAACATCTCAAAATAAATATGCTCAAATGTTTGTCATTGTTGACAAACCGTGTACTTTTAGAATTATAAATAATAAAAATACCAAGTTTTTTAGTTAAAAAAACCTGTTTTGGAATTTTTAAATTTGTACTCCCAAAAAATGATTAGTACTCCTTTTTTATGGCAGCTTGTACTACTTTTTTATTCAATAGTTCGGTAACACTGAATGCAATGATAAATCATCATGAATGAAATTCTCGATTAAATAATCCTAATTAAAAACCTTCTTCGGTGATGTGTGCACAGGACTATGGGAGGTTTGTCTGAACAACTTCCAGGACATTCATCGGTTCTACGACAACCGTTTCACTGGCTGCATGTGGGTGTTTGAGGAGGAGTACTACATAATCCACGACTACCTTCTGCCGGGCTTCTACATTGCGACTCAGTTCTTCTTTACGCTGTGCTTTACGCTGTTACTTGTCTCTGCTCTGATTACGTTTGCCTTTGTTAGCTGTACCCGTGACGACGATCGCTACGTTGTGATGATGCTGACCAATGGCGCCACACAGATTCTGTCTGGTAAATATATATATATAACCTAAATATCTCTATAGTTCTGAATTCTGACATATAATCCCATTGCAGCGATCTTTGGACTGATCGCAGTGATCACGTTTGGTGCACGTGGAGACGGTCGCGACTGGATGCCTAACTGGGAGCACAACGATATGGGTTGGGCCTTTGCATTGGCTGTCATCGGAGTTTTGCTGTTGCTGCCGTCCGGTGTACTGTTCATGGTGGAGGCACGTCGCGAGCGTTACAAGCGACTGAACGAGATCGGCACTCGTGAAGCGTCCGTGTACAGTGTTGGTGTGGACTCACGCAAATATCAAGGTGGCGACACCGACATTTAAATTCGATCGATCGACAAATATATATTTTTAGGTTAAGGCCCTTTCATCTGATTGCAACAATCAGACAGTTCATTCCATCCAATGTGCGAGTCCGCTGCCAAGTGGTCGCCATAAAATAATTTTAAAAGACATACGTATGCCTTATTAGTATAAGTCTTCTATGATACAGAAAACGACGCCCGATTCTATAGAAATCTCATATTTTGTACAATTTTATATATATTTAAGAAAATAAAGAAAATATTTAAATATGAGTTCATAGATTTGATTGTCAGTTATTGGATACCATAGAAATATACGTCATTTTTAGTTTTATTTATTAGTCTATTTATGCAAATACATTTGTTATCTTTCTCTAACTAAATCCATCTCTATAAATCTCGTCCCCTATCTGAGTTGAGAAACTTATGATGATGGTTACACGTTTTCAAAGAAATCTCTATCTCTCTCTCTCGCACTTGATTTCAATCTGTATTTCCATCTTGTTTCCACATTGCTGGAAGCGAACGTTTCACAATTAAAACCTAGCTTTAAACAGACACGAGAAAGCTACCAAAAACCTGGGTTTGACTTTCAACCGTGGACCAAGTTGTACCAAACAATGTGGACAATATCTGAGTATAAAAAAGGAATAATCCCGAGCTGCCTGTGGAACTGCAAGATACAGAGGTATACGATTTTGTGTTCCTATGATATCGACAACTATATTTTACGCTATTTCTGGATAGGGGATACTAAAGGTTAGACCCAATAGTGGCTAAGGATAAGTGACGTCCTCTTCAATAAAAATAAGGAGAAGAGGAGGTCAAGTTTTATCGTTTTTCACCAAGCTGAAATTAAAACTGAGTGAGGCAGAACTGATAGATAGATGATGATGATGATGAGAGGTGGGATCGTCTCAACGAGACAGGTCCTGCACGTAGGCCACTGAGTGGGCCCAATGTGCTTTTACCCGTATGTTAGGGTCGGTCGACCTCCGAGAATCAATCCGATCTCTTAGCGATCTCAGAAAACTTACCCAGGGGAAGAAAGTGGAGCGAGCCATGGGGGGTCTTTTAGGCATGAAACACTCGACATCAGAGGATGTCAAGTGCAGGGCACTCAGCGAGCAAATAAATTGAACATTCAATTTTCCCGCACCGGCAGGTTGGACCATCAGAGTAGAGCAACCGATGCAGGTGTTTGTTAAGTCTGCAGTGATCAGTGAGGAGGATATTAGAAACCAAACTGAGCTCATTACGCTTTAGGTGTCAACATGTTTTTTACCCAAGGTAATGATGATACATCGATTACCGTTTCCGGTCCAGTGAATCGTGCCCTACTACCATTTCCGGTTAAAAGTTCGTTGCCTGAGATTTCTGAGTGACCAGGAACCCAAACCAGGCTAACAGACGCACTACTAAGAGACAGTTATTGTAGCGCATGCACCCAGCAGCTAAGCACCAATCCAGAAGTGAATCTGGAAGCGTTCAGCGATTTCAGGCCGGCTTGACTGTCGGAGCAAATAAATACAAGCGCATCTTCTTCGCCCCACGTAGGATTAACTGAGCGCATGCGATGATGGCATATACTTCTGTCTTGAAGACAGAAACATACCCACCCAGAGAGACGGCAGTAACTGCGGTGGAGCGAAGAGGATGGAATTGTGGACCACCATACTCCATAGCAGGGGGGGGGAAAAACTTCACCCTGAGGATTACCTCCTTTTGCCAAGACCCTAACGGTTTTACATCCGGTATCAAAGTGGACAATTCTATGTTTGAGCATTGAATCAATCCATCTTCCAGCAAGCGAACTGCTACTTATTGATAGTGGTGTAAGAACCATCACGGAGCCTCGACGATACATTTTTAACAGCCGCGACCTTGGAGAGGGTCTTATGGAGCCGCGAGGATGGTTGAACACCCTTAGATTTTGTCACAAATATTCACCCAAGAGGCGCGTTTGGCTGTCCCTAATGCTCGTTTATACTTCCTTTGCGTAGTGGAAAAGCGGTTCTAGTCATCCTTCAAACCGGTCTTATAAGCCTACTGATAGAAGAGATATTAGGGTATTTTTGGTCAAACCATCCTCCTCGTGTTAGTGTGTGGCCGCAAACGCCAGTCTCATCACCGCCCAACACACAGATGACATAAGCGCTACGATTATCACTATAAACTTCTTCTAAAAATGGCTGTATTAAAAAATAGTGGTTGACGATAATTTTGAAGCTGCTAATTGTGTTCTTTCTTTATGTTTCGCTTGTTTCCATAAATACGGATCGGAACAGGTTTCCTACCGACCGTGTTTGACTGCTTCTAGCCATTACTGCAATGTCTGGTTGGGCATACGGTTTATGGTTTACATATCTCAAATCCTAAGAAGTCTATGACTTTTCTTACGCCTGTAAAATTATGGTATTACGCATGTGAGTTGATATTACTTACAGGTGCAAGAAAAATTACTCGATTAGATTCGATTTTTCTAACAGACTTGCGCTACGGACCAAACATTCTTTCGAGTAAGTACATTCTATCGAAAGGGCTAAGTAGATTTCCGCATAACTATATGCCAGCGTGTCCGTTACTCTATTCTGGCGTTTATATGCTGTTATATAAAGCATAGTGACTTTATTTCTGGGGTCAGCGAAATGAGTAACATTTCTGACGCTTTTGCCAAGCAATTTGTGGCGCCAGATAGAAGCATACCAAAACAGCGGTCATCCATCGTTAAACCAATTATTTTCAAAGGTTTTGTCTAACTGCCTTTTTGACAGACATAATACTAAGATACTTTCTTTTACATCCGCTATAAGTTTGATAGGCTCCCTCTCTGGGAAAATTTTATGTTACGGCGGGTGATCCATAAGTTGCTCTACAACAGTTGAAAACTAAAGAGCCACGGTATAATGAGTATAATACGTTGGAACCAAATGTAATGTATGATGTAGTTCAACTAACCTTGAAATGGATCGATTTTCCATCTCCCTCTCGCTCTGGTATCAAATGACTGATTTTTTTAAATTTGATTGTGTAATTACGACTAATGACTACTGCATCCGGCTCGAAGGACTGTTTTATCGCAATAAGTTGTGTTAGTATTAAAATTGAAGCATTTTTAATTGGATTTATTGAACTTATATGGTAAAATTGAACATAAAGTTTTGGGAGTTAACCCCTCCAAAACAGAAATTGTCTTAAGGATAGGAGGTACAACAATCCAAATAAGCAAAAAAACAAAATATCTAGTCTGGATAGTAAACTCCTGTGAAGAGATAATATAATCGAAAAGACCCGGAACGCCAACTGGTAGGCACAAATGGTATAGGCACAAGATGGGGTATAACACTAAGATTGGTATACTGGACGTGTATACAGTAATTGTAAGACCACTCCTAACTTACGGAGCGCTCCCCGGATTTGTTTACGTCTATTCGGATGGATCATAATTGTAACAAAGTGGGTAGAGGGTTTTTTTGCGGTAAGTTGGAAGTGGAGAAGGCATTTAAACTGCCCGATGCCAGTACGGTTTTTCAAGCGGAAGTACTTGCATTCATCAAAAGTGAAAGTCTACAAGAAAAAAAAGACCTATCTGGTAAGAGGATAAGAATATAGATAATCAAGCCGCCCTAAAAACCCTGAGCAATTTTATAAAATTAAAACTATGACTTAAATACTATGAATCCCTAACGAAACAGCAACTATACAATATCGGAAACGAGGGACAGCTAAAACCGATAATGGATAATGAATGCAAAAATACGTGGCTGTCATTTAACAAAAGAAGAACCAAGCAACTGCTTTCGCAGACAAAAACGGAATGCAGACGTATAATAAGAATTCTGACAGGGTACCTGGGCCTACTGCGGCAAAGACACTTGCATAAAATAGCTCCGTGAACCTGAACCCCACCTCCCTTCCCAAATCGAAAAAGTGATATTTTATGCGGCATTTGATTGACCATTTTTTGACCTCAAATGGTCATTATCAACTTTGATTGACCACCCTCGGTTCAAAAGCTATCCCGAAAAAAGAGTAAAAGGGTTAATTTCACGTTTGAAAAATTTGACGTCTTGAAAATATTAAACGTATAGATAGTTATATTTTGAAGGCATTTATTTAGCATATATTTGTAAAGGAGTCATAGGAATACAAAAAGTTGTGTCACTGTTTAGAATTTAGACTTTTTACCGTTGATATGTGTGTTGACTTTAAAAAACAGTGCTCACCGAGAAAAAACATGCTCCAAAAACACCGCTCTTTTGAAATTTAATAAATAATAGTCCATGCATTTATATTTTTGGGTAAATTAATATCATCCGACAAAGTGGGCAACATCTGGTGTCAAAAACGAGGCGGTGATAGCATTATTGCACAAACGCACCCAAAAAAAGAACACGTATAGATGGCGTTGATGTTACCAGTTCGTTGACAAAATAGAGCAAGATAGATTTTAGTACAAAGAGATATCACAAAAAATGGTGTGGGGACAGAAGCGCCAGTCCCATATACGCACAATGCACCAAGGACTACTGTGCTACAAGACATAAGCGCTA
>JAAAKO020056779.1:0-10597 GCA_010015015.2 Bolitophila cinerea | reverse complement strand
TCTTTCCAAGAGAGTTTGCTATCGAGTATAACACCTAGGTATTTTACTTTAGCAACTCTCTGAATGGGGTTAGATCCAAGATTAATGGTCCGAAGACCATCAATCCTGGTCTTCCGTGTAAATAGTATGGCCTCGGTCTTTCCGGGGTTAACAGAAAGACCAAGTTTGTCACACCATTGAGAGATAGTGTTCAGATTTACCTGAGAGAATAACCGTTATGTCATCGGCATAAGCAAGGGTATAGAAGCAGAGGCATTGCTCTAATGTCTCGTTTTCCATGTTGCACCCTCTAAATAACGGTTAATCAATGACTCAAATTTTATGAAGATAGTTTCTGAAACAGAAAGATTGTTAGTGTATTTAACTTACGTCAACAACAGATAATTAAAAACAAGGAATAATTTTCTTAGGTTTTTTGAAGACTGATCTTGCTTGGCTGCAGGTATCAAGTGTCTCCCATTTTAAAGTGAAGTTCATTCATGCGGTTTTTGATATTTTTTCTCCAGAAGAATTAAGGTATGCCTATGGCAGGTTCTGGTCCAGTAAGAGACGCTTCTGATCTTTTTCGAGCCAGTTTATCGGCAATTTTGTTTACCAAAAAGCCAGAATGGCTTGGAATCCATATTAACTCGATAGAGTTATGTTCGGCTAATAGGTTAGGAGTTAGTTGGCAGTCTTTCTCTAATCCTGACCCCATGGAAATAATTTTTGTAAGTTATCAATTGTTTATGGGATCAATTGTGCGGGATCAATTGTGCGAGATCATTTAGCCTAGCACCATATAAATTTATTAAATTAGTATCTGAATGATTTTTTTCTCATAAGTTTTGTTGTTAAATAGAGTTTGAAAATGATCGAATGTTGATATAGTTTTGTATCCCCTATTTGTTATTTATTATTTTGTCTCAAAATGAAAAATAATCAAGGCATTTATCCCACAATTGCTAATCTAAAATAATAAATCATTATATTTTAATTTACAATTGCAAATATACGTTGTTCTTCGAAAACTTATTTACAACCAAAGTAATATCACTTTGAGATCTTGATAAAAACATAAAACGGGTATGATTATTTTATAACATTAAAGTTTTTTTTTATTTGTAACACTTTTTCATCGTAGTTTACGTATTTAAAATTTGATATTAAAATTTTAGTTTTTAGTTTAAATATTGTTTATTATTTAAAAATTAAACTACAACAATACCGTCCTGACAGGTTGTGTCTGGAAGATGTGCACGCCGGTCTCTGTACGGATCCGATGTGCTCCTCCGATCTTGTTAGAATCTAACAATGTGTTCTACATATGTACCTTATGTGGCTGATACCACTGCTTTAAATCCTGTGATGTGCTGTTAAGCTCCAGGATTTACTTATATTTACCAAAGAAGTTTTGGCTTAGAGTTCCCCTGCCCACTTTGTAGTGATGACTTATCTTCTGTGTCCTCTGTTCTATGACCCTGGTGATTGTTTTTAAGCTACCTGAGTCTGTATATCTGCACCACATCCGAAGTGCTTACTGCGCAGCATTGGCTTAGATTTCTTCTGCCCGCTGAGCAATAATGTATAAATAATGTATATACACTATACAGCTTTTGGGTGTGGTACCTTGCTAGGCCCATTTTCTGTTAGAAGTATGGCTTTCCTCTTGATGAGGATGGCCGAAACCTTTGTAAACTGATAGTATCAGGGGAATTCTCCTGCAGCAAAGACCATGCACAAACCAATCTTGGTTTTCTCCTTCCTTGGTCCATGAGTAGCTAAGACTCCAGGGTTCATCTTCTCCAATCTTACTTGGACCCTTTCGTCTGCCACGTCCTGTTATTGAGGAATATTTCTGATGATTGCCCTAGAAGACGGAATATCTAACAGTTCAACCACAGCTAAAGTCACCATCCAGATATTCCATGTTTGCAATGGCAATCCTGAACTCACCAGCCGCAGCTTCTGCAAAACTGCGATAAACTGTTGGACTTTTTAATTTTCTCGTCGGTCTTGCTTGTGGTGAGGAGGTTTCATCAAGAACTCTCGTCTTTTTGGACACTTTCGAGTCAGATGGAGTGTTCCGAGTGTACAAGATCTTGGTACGGGCTTACCATTTTTACTGTCTTTCTTTTTCACATCCTCTCCTTCTTTACTTGCCACTTTCGGAAATTTATCCTTATCGAACTGTAAATAATGAAAAATTGCACCTTTAAATGAGCTTGTTTTCGGTAGCGAACCATCGGTTGGGATCCTGCGTGTGACAGCCTTTATCTTGTGATCCAAGAGCCGTTGGGTGGATGGATGGTGGCAACCACTATTGAAATTGCTGATCACTATCTGCCTGTTGTCTTCTGCTCTTGCCTTTTTCTTGGCCTATCGTGCTGCCTTAGCTTTAGCACGATTACGAACCCTTCTTTTCTCCAACATCTCAAAAACCTTCTCGCGAGCCAGCTGCGCATGCTCGCCCTGACCTTCAGCCTCTTCTTTCAGCCAAGGAATGTTCGGAAATCTGGGTCCATCTCTCTCAATTTGCCCACCGACTTTCCCCGTTCGAAGCAATTGTTTTTTTTTCGAAAAGCCCAGCAGCGTATCGGGAATCTCTTTGCACTTGCTCTACCAATCGAGCTTCTCAACGGGTGGCGCCTGAGCGTGATAACAGAGAGGATTACTAGGTCCACCTGGTCTTTAAAGTTAGACTTGAAATTAAATAAATAACATTCATGCGTATTCAAGAAGAACTTACCTCCGTCTTGTTATCAGTTACGATATTGGAAGAAGGTGAGCATAAACTCTTGGATTTGATGCTAAGGTCAAGAAACTGGTCGACAATGTCTGACTCGAGAATTGACCCGCTTTTCATAAATGCAAAAATGCAATACTATATTAAAATGTTAGTACATGTTTCAGTAAAGAAAACAAATTGATTTCATTTATTTTTAAAAAAAGACAAAATGTAAGTTTTGAAAAAAGCGAAAGGACATAAATTCTTATTCCAGAAAGTGTTCATGTCCTTGCAGAAGAACACATCTGGCAAGCCTGGGTGAATGCACAATTCATCAAAGAAACAGTTCGTCGAAACACAATTCATTGAAATTTTAGAAAATCAAATTCATACTACAGAAAATAAACAGTTTTTTTGTTATAATACTTATATTTTTATTTGGCACACTTTATTGTTCGATAGTGCATGAGGCCATCAAAAGTGCCTGCGTGCGGCGAGACAGGATTCTGCCCTCTTCCAAATCTATATATGTGTTCCATTTTTAATTAAACACATAACTTTAGTAGCAACATTTAAATTAAATTTTACAGGAAATATTGCTACTACGACGGAATTTACGCGTAAGGTATGATTTAATCTATATATTAAACCTAAATAAATTAATAAATAAGGTACTGTCCTCTGCCGGTGGCAAGAACTGAAATAATTTAAAGAAAATATAACTTTGGTGTTTCTTTTATTAAATCTGAAGTAGCACCTAGGGTAAACTACACATTCTTCCACATGCATTTAAATTGCATAAAACACAACCCTATTATAGCTGCATTAAAGAGAGATTCCATTTCTTTTTAATCCTATCGATTCTGATTGAAGTACACATTGAGCAACGGTAGCAAACCGAAGCGTATTCTACCGTTTATACAATACACCTAAAGTATCAATCTCCCAAAAAAGATATCCGATAACAACATATGTAAAAGGTTTGATGCACTTTGCACAGGGGTGCACTCGATTATCTTCTATCGAAATCTATTTAACAAAATCAACCCTAAAGTAAAGCTCTAGAAAATACATTATAAAAATCCTAAAAACATTATTAATAAAAAACGAACCACTGACAATATAGCAAGCCCGTATATACCTTTGTGTGTCTAAGACGTATACACTTTATATAAGATAGATAAATATAACCCTCGAACATACAATGTTGCACACGTATTGTTTTCGCGCTTGATTACATTTTATGTTGACCCTTAAACCGCACACGGTTTCCCACATAAACGCCCTCGCTTCACTTGAGCGCGCAGCACGCAACCACAATGTAATACGCATCGTATTTATAAGATTTATAAGATTGTAATATAATAAGAAATGCTCACATCTTATTTTCCACAAATACGATCTCCATTAACGAGTTCGCGAAACGGGTATATAATATATACTGTATAAATGAGCAACAGCGTATATTGTAGAGAGATACAAACATACAACAACAACAATAACAAGAATATATATTACTATATATATATGTATAGTCAAGAACACAAAAAGGCCTGTTGTTTCTGCTATTAGGCACATTACGTACGGGCTGTCAACTCTGAGTGAACACTCTGTGTGCGCTGCTGTGGCGGTGGGATGAGTTTTTTTTTGTGGTGCTTTGTTGTTGGTGTGGGTATTAGTCTTTTTTCGCTGTCTTCAATATAGGTAAACAGCACAGTTTTTTTTGTTCTTGTTATTGTTTAGAGCAAGCAACATCTTGGATTAGCTACGAATAAAGAATTTACAATTTGATGTTGTCTGCACAGCCAGTTTTTAAATGATCGATTTAGATGTGTGTTGACGGCCGTGTACTTATTGATTGCAGAGTTTAAGGTGTGACCATTAAAAACATGTATTTTGAATACTTTACGAGAAAACGCATCATTATAATGAATCACCAGGGCAATCAAAAATATGCATACATTTTTTTACTTAAAATAAAAAAATAACACAATATGCACCATTTTTTAAATATATCATAATGACTGAAATGAAATGAAATTAAAGATAGCGTTTGAGATTTTATAATTAAATAGTACAGTAAAAAAAATACAGTAGTAGTAATACATTAAATTATAGGATAGGAGAGACTGGGGTGAGTGTGACAAGAGTAATATGTGACAGTGGCCATTACAACAATACTGTGTTATTTTCACATTTATAAAAAAAAAAATTTAGCACTTGGGGTAAATTCTGACCAAAACTGTGGAATCAATTGTGACAAGCAAAAAACAAAAGAAAAAAAACAAATTATATGTTCATGATGCCAGCACCACTTGGGACCATTGTCATGAATAAGTAATAAATCTTACATAATAATAATCTATTTTTAATACATTTCAGAGAAATGAAATGCACATTTAAGAATATGCTTCGAAATATTAAACATTTTATTTATTTTATTTATTATCAAAACTATTAATAGTTTGTAATAACTAAATAATTTAAAATGTGCCTAAAAATTTTACTTTATGAAATAGCAAATAGTATTAGTTCAAAAGATCGTTTAACGGTGTTTTAATTTGATGGCACAAAAAATGTGTCTCTTCATCTTGAAATTTCAAATTATGTGTAAACATTTTTAAAATATTTTTTATATTGAAACATACGTAAAAGAATAACAATCAAATTCCATTTTATTTATATTTAATTATTTGGAAAACCAAATTGAATTGTTTTGGCTAAATTGGATGAATTTTATAATGCCGGCTGGCTGTTGTTATAAAAGTTGAATTATAAACACGTATTTGTAATCTTTCGAAAATATATTTTGATATGATATTTTTATTTATGGTGGTTTTTACAATTTTCTAATTTCAATTTTAAAAATATTTTTTTGTAATTTAGTTGTGATTTACACGCTAACGACAATACTTTTAAATGTTTTCTAGTAATTTTACATAATGGTAAATTATCATATAATTTATTTATTTTTTTCTTTCTAATTTACACATTTATAAGTATTTTTTCAAAGTTGTTTTTGTAAATTTACATGATTTCTTGCATAGATTTTAAACGGTTAACTTACATTTTTTTTGTTTTATATTATTTTACACGTTTGTTTGAATCCTTACTAGCCAAGCCCATTTAGAGGATACACAAAATTAAGAAATTGAAATGGAGGATTATTTTAAAATACTTTTATATAATAGTTTAAACGTTTTCTTTCTTCAAACTACAGAAACATCATCGTACATCTCTATGAACTTTTCAATTCGTTCAATTCTGCCTAGAATCTGTTTATAACTCCTGATCTCAATCAGCAATTGTCACCAAAGTGTATCTTTTGAAGTCGACATTGTCAGAAATAATGGTACCATCTTCAAAAAAATACTCTTGCACGTTTTCTTTTGTGACTTTTCGGCAAAATTGACGAATATTTTTATCCGTTTGCGATAAGTTCCTTTTTTCTTTAAATAGAACATCATCGATCTCGTATGAAATACAAATTCGAAAGAAGACTTTTAAGATACCCAAAAATGTGTCGATATATTGGTTATAATGACCACTGATGACTAAGTGATCGGAATAGCTATTTAAAAAGGGATTTTTTCTTATTTTGAAATTCACTATCGAATGGATGTACAAAAATTGCAAACATTTGCAATTTATATTATTATTATTGTATTTTTCTTTGTTAATTATTTTTTGAAGGTTTTACATTATTTGAACCATTTTAATAAAAGAAACTATTCGAAAGAATTTTACTCCCACATGGTTTTGGATTAGGAAATCTTATATCCTTTCACTTTAAATAATATAAATATATACGGTTACTATTTGTTATGACGATCCATTTAGAACAACAAAACATTTTGATATAGCAACATATAATAATAATACTAAAAAAGTTAAATTATCATTTTATGTAGTCATAATATAGCTTTTATAGCTATATAGTAACGGTTTAGCAATTTTTACTATTTAGTTATATTTTAGCTTTTATAGCAATACAGTCATTATTTAGCATGATTGACTATTATATGATCATATAGCTTTTACAGCTATAATGTCACGAGAAAAGCTATTAAGAAAATATTACCATGACTATGACTGACCAAATCCTTCGCCAATTCAGTCGGAATGATGTAATTTTTACTATTTTTTTGGTCAGTATAGCTAAATATCTATATAATCATAGCAATTTTTTGGTCGTTATTTGTTTATTTTGACCATTTTTTATACAATAACTGTTAGTTGGGTTGCCGTCTCTGGTGGGAAGGACGACACCGGCGTTGCCATACGTACGATTTTCTTCGTACATGTACAATTTTTTTAGGTGTTGTACGATGTAACTTTCAGAGAAAAACATTATTGAAATTGAAGATTTTAAACAACGAATTTGGTCTTATTGTGAGATTCCGTAAGCAATTGAATCATTGAATATTGAAATGCATTTCAATCATTATCACTCGCTCAGGATTTATTGAAACTAAGCGAGTTCGTAACACGATTGAAGCGAAACTTTTTTTTTCGATTATTCAAATCGAAAAATAAAGTTAAACACACTTCGGACCAAAAAAAATATTATGATTTACCTTCTAATTTTTGATTGAAACGAGTATCAAATTTTATCAACCGATTTTAAAACTTTTAATTACACTCTTAGGTTATTTTCAAAAGAATAAAAGCAGATTACGACGAAATTTTTCTTTGTACAATTATAGCAAATTATTATTTTTAGTTATATATATCGTTTAATAAAGGTTATGGTTTTATTTTTAAATTAAATAACATGTGGGTTTGAAATGCTAGTATTTTTAATACAATTAAAATAAAACTATTTTAAATACTGCATAATGCAGTGTATTAAAGTATATATTGAAAAAAATAATATGTTTAAAAAATACATAACCTTAAATTTAGATCTTACTATTTACTTATAAATATAACTTAAATAAAACAAAATGTTATATTTTTAACAAATGTAATATAACCTTACATTTGGTTTAGAATGGGCACTTCAATGTTTATATCATCCAGCTATATGCACCATCAAAAATTTAAATCTTGAAAGTTAAAATATTTAATTTATTTGTTTTATAAACTACCAGAGACTTACTTTTTTCTAATATAACACCATATCACATTTAACTTGTGGTAAAAGTTAAAATGGCAGCCACAGTTTTACCACTCTAATAATACAGCAATATTAAAATTAGAGGACATTTTGTTTAAAATAATGTTATTTATATTATTATATAGTATTAGCCTAGCCTAACAATAATTATTGGCGTAACCCTTTCAAGGGTAATTTTAATTTGTATTTCTTTTCAATTTGTAATAAAATTAAATCTTTGAAGATGGTTAAATTTTGGTGTTTTGGAAAACCTTTAAACGGGCAAAAAGGGTGAGTTTTGTTATAGTAAAAGATAATTTGAATAATTATTAAAAAACAAATTCATTAACATATATCTTTAAAAAAAAAGATTTTTTTAAGAGAAGTTGAAATATATCGAAACATATATATAGTACAAAGGGTAATTATTCGATTTAATTAAGTTAAAACCAATAGCGGTAATTGTTCCTTAAAAAAAATGTACTCAAACAACATACTTGTAATCGTAACTATACTAAATTTTAAAACATTTAATAAGTGGAATATAGGCTTACCTACCGCATACAAAAAACACTTATCATGAGTTATGACGACTCGTGTCGAGTGTCTTAAGTAGGAAATTATAGAAACATATATATATATTTAATATTTAGTAACTAGGTATGTCTATGATATGTCTATTTGTCTATACTAAATACAGTTACAACTACACTTTCTTTTGCACATATGTAATATTTTCTTCTACACTCTACATAAATAATTGTCTATATCTTCATATCTGCTAAGCTAAGCAAAAAGCAGCCGCCCTTAAACGCACGAACATGTGCTTCAAACTTCATAAATCACAACAAGTGGAAACGCCCCCTCCGGCAAAATAATATGTAAATACCGGTGCTCAGACGTATATAAGACGAATCCTTAACTAGAGCACACTTTTGAATAGTTATATATAGTAAAATAAGGGTATATAGACTAGACCCACACTCACACCCAAATATTCTCAATACGCTTAATTGCAAAAGCGCACGTTCTTTGAGGTGCGTGTCTGTATTTTCATATATATAGCATATGTGTTATTATGCCGACGAGCGACACCGACTAACTCTCCAGCAAACATCTTGAAACAATATCCATTCGTCTGCTGAATGTGTGTTACACAATATTGAGAGCGCACACTCCTCCTTCTTCATCTTGTGATGCGATCTCTTATTTTGCGTCAGAAGCGCCGCCGCCGAGCCGCCACCCGTTTCGCTTCGATAAGAAAGACGTAAACACACTCGTGTATAATATACGAGAACCCTTAAATCTGGTCCTGCTCCCAAAACTGCCACACACCGTGCTCTGAGACACTATAACTATATGTGTATATACTTTTACAAGTTAATTTAATATATACCGACCCAATTAGGATTTTGGGAGCAAATTATCGTCTCGTTTAGAAGATGCTTAGGTTTCAATGAGCATGAGCGGTGAGATGAGCGTGAGCATGCCTGGTATTTAATATAACTATAAAACAAATGTATATACGGGATAGATAATTGGTGTGGAAGCGTGTTGTATATACATAATATTTTGTTATACACGAGTATATATACATACAAATATGTATAATTTAACGTTTGTGCGGTCGACCGGGTGTTTATTGAAACAGGCCGGCTTTTAATGTAGTATATATATATATACATTTATATAGAATATAGTATAAGAACTCACATTGGAGCCGACAAAATAATTAATGATATTTGATAATGTCCTAGATGATCTTCCACAATCTGTGCAGTGATATTTGGGTGAAAGTAGAGTAAATCCGTTTGAACAGGTGAACATTAAATTGTTTTGTTTTCAGTTAATTCAAATTGGTATCAGGTATTGGGATTGAATACAATATTAAATTTTCTTGGTGCCAGTGTTTTGGTTGTTCGTTTATTTAAACTCTATATTCACTTAATTACTTAATTACATTATTTATGATAATGATCATAATAATATTTTTATTTTTTTAAATTATAGTTTAATTCATTAACTCAAACATTTTTGTTACATAGTTACGCGAATTAACTATCAATATGATAATGATAATGATAAACTATGCAAACGAAACAATGCATCGGGTACCCAGTAGTACTTACAATCAGTATCTGGATAAATAACTGGATCACGAATTAAGGAACTACATTAAGAACTAGATCAATGATTAGATCAAGAATTGGATCAATTATTGCATCATGATTTGGATCAGGAACTAGAACTGAAACTAGAAAATAACAAAAATGTTTCAGTAAATTGGCCGCTTGCATCCATATTTTATAAATAACTTTATTTAAATGCAGAAAAGATACCTTAAATAGGATTAATTTTATCGTTTTTTCAATGCATTTAAACACACATTTAATATTTGAATGCAAAAACTTTCGAATGAGTATAAAATATCTAATTAAATAATAGTTTTTTGCTACTTCTTCATTTTGTTTCGATTGATGAAAATATGCAAAAAAAGTTTAAGCTATTTTGATTGCTTTATGATGGAATCTGGTATAGATATTTATCGAGAATCATCGAAAACCTAATTTATGAAAATTCGTCTTTTATCAATAGAAAAAATTATCAAAAATACAATTCATTGAATTCCTTGTATTTTTTATTTCATCACCCCAAAATACAAAAAAAAACTTGTAAAAATGAATAATTTTTTGAGAATTTATTTTTGGCAACAAAAAATAATTTTTTGTAACAACTACACAATTTATTTATTGTTTTAATAAATAAATTGTTGTTACAAAAAAATATTTTTT